>JARGYO010003606.1:0-46519 GCA_029206835.1 Rana muscosa
GGCCATCACTGGTGTACTATGGATCATCACTGGTGTACTGTGGATCATCACTGATGTACTATGGACCATCCCTGATGTACTGTGGATCATCACTGATGTACTATTGTTCATCACTGATGTACTATGGGCCATCACTGGTGTACTATGGATCATCACTGGTGTACTATGGATCATCACTGATGTACTATAGATCATCACTGATGTACTATAGTTTATCACTGATGTACTATAGATCATCACTGATGTACTATGGACCATCACTAGTGTACTATAGATCATCACTGATGTACTATGGACCATCACTGGTGTACTATGGATCATCACTGGTGTACTGTGGATCATCACTGGTGTACTATGGACCATCCCTGATGTACTGTGGATCATCACTGATGTACTGTGGATCATCACTGATGTACTATAGTTCATCACTGATGTACTATGGGCCATCACTGGTGTACTATGGATCATCACTGGTGTACTATGGATCATCACTGATGTACTATGGACCATCCCTGATGTACTGTGGATCATCACTGATGTACTGTGGTTCATCACTGATGTACTATAGTTCATCACTGATGTACTATGGGCCATCACTGGTGTACTATGGATCATCACTGGTGTACTATGGGCCATCACTGGTGTACTATGGATCATCACTGATGTACTGTGGATCATCACTGATGTACTATAGTTCATCACTGATGTACTATGGGCCATCACTGGTGTACTATGGATCATCACTGGTGTACTATGGGCCATCACTGGTGTACTATGGATCATCACTGGTGTACTATGGATCATCACTGATGTACTGTGGACCATCCCTGATGTACTGTGGATCATCACTGATGTACTGTGGATCATCACTAATGTACTATGGATCATCACTGATGTACTATGGGCCATCACTGGTGTACTATGGGCCATCACTGGTGTACTATGGATCATCACTGATGTACTATGGATCATCACTGATATACTGTGGACCATCCCTGATGTACTGTGGATCATCACTGATGTACTGTGGATCATCACTGAAGTATTGTGGATCATCACTGATGTACTGTGGATCCTCACTAATGTACTGTGGATCATAACTGATGTACTGTAGATCATCACTGATGTACTATAGATCATCACTGGTGTACTATGTATATAGATCATCACTGATGTACTATGGACCATCACTGATGTACTATAGATCATCACTGATGTACTATGGACCATCACTGGTGTACTATGGATCATCACTGGTGTACTGTGGATCATCACTGGTGTACTATGGACAATCCTGATGTACTGTGGATCATCACTGATGTACTGTGGATCATCACTGATGTACTATAGTTCATCACTGATGTACTATGGGCCATCACTGGTGTACTATGGATCATCACTGGTGTACTATGGATCATCACTGATGTACTATGGACCATCCCTGATGTACTGTGGATCATCACTGATGTACTATAGTTCATCACTGATGTACTATGGGCCATCACTGGTGTACTATGGATCATCACTGGTGTACTATGGATCATCACTGATGTACTATGGATCATCACTGATATACTGTGGACCATCCCTGATGTACTGTGGATCATCACTGATGTACTGTGGATCATCACTGAAGTATTGTGGATCATCACTGATGTACTGTGGATCCTCACTAATGTACTGTGGATCATAACTGATGTACTGTAGATCATCACTGATGTACTATAGATCATCACTGGTGTACTATGTATATAGATCATCACTGCTGTACTATGGACCATCACTGATGTACTATAGATCATCACTGATGTACTATGGACCATCACTGGTGTACTATGGATCATCACTGGTGTACTGTGGATCATCACTGGTGTACTATGGACCATCCCTGATGTACTGTGGATCATCACTGATGTACTGTGGATCATCACTGATGTACTATAGTTCATCACTGATGTACTATGGGCCATCACTGGTGTACTATGGATCATCACTGGTGTACTATGGATCATCACTGATGTACTATGGACCATCCCTGATGTACTGTGGATCATCACTGATGTACTGTGGATCATCACTGATGTACTATGGATCATCACTGATGTACTATGGGCCATCACTGGTGTACTATGGGCCATCACTGGTGTACTATGGATCATCACTGGTGTACTATGGATCATCACTGGTGTACTATGGACCATCACTGATGTACTGTGGACCACCACTGATGTACTGTGGATCATCACTGATGTACTGTGGATCATCCTGGTGTACTATGGAACATCACTGGTGTACTATGGATCATCACTGGTGTACTATGGATCATCACTGATGTACTATGGGCCATCCTGATGTACTATGGATCATCCCTGATGTACTGTGGATCATCACTGATGTACTGTGCGCCATCACTGATATACTGTGGACCATCCCTGATGTACTGTGGATCATCACTGATGTACTGTGGATCATCACTGATGTACTGTGGATCATCACTGATGTACTATAGTTCATCACTGATGTACTATGGGCCATCACTGGTGTACTATGGATCATCACTGGTGTACTATGGATCATCACTGATGTACTATGGGCCATCACTGGTGTACTATGGATCATCACTGGTGTACTATGGATCATCACTGATGTACTATAGATCATCACTGATGTACTATAGCTCATCACTGATGTACTATGGACCATCACTGATGTACTATAGATCATCACTGATGTACTATGGACCATCACTGGTGTACTATGGATCATCACTGGTGTACTGTGGATCATCACTGGTGTACTATGGACCATCCCTGATGTACTGTGGATCATCACTGATGTACTGTGGATCATCACTGATGTACTATAGTTCATCACTGATGTACTATGGGCCATCACTGGTGTACTATGGATCATCACTGGTGTACTATGGATCATCACTGATGTACTATGGACCATCCCTGATGTACTGTGGATCATCACTGATGTACTGTGGATCATCACTGATGTACTATGGATCATCACTGATGTACTGTGGATCATCACTGATGTACTATAGTTCATCACTGATGTACTATGGGCCATCACTGGTGTACTATGGATCATTACTGGTGTACTATGGATCATCACTGATGTACTATGGACCATCCCTGATGTACTGTGGATCATCACTGATGTACTATAGTTCATCACTGATGTACTATGGGCCATCACTGGTGTACTATGGATCATCACTGGTGTACTATGGATCATCACTGATGTACTATGGACCATCCCTGATGTACTGTGGATCATCACTGATGTACTATGGATAATCACTGATGTACTATGGGCCATCACTGGTGTACTATGGGCCATCACTGGTGTACTATGGATCATCACTGGTGTACTATGGACCATCACTGATGTACTATGGACCATCACTGATGTACTATGGATCATCACTGATATACTGTGGACCATCCCTGATGTACTGTGGATCATCACTGATGTACTGTGGATCATCACTGATGTACTGTGTATCATAACTGATGTATTGTGGATCATCACTGATGTACTATAGATCATCACTGATGTACTATAGATCATCACTGATGTACTATGGACCATCACTGGTGTACTATGGATCATCACTGGTGTACTGTGGATCATCACTGGTGTACTATGGACCATCCCTGATGTACTGTGGATCATCACTGATGTACTATAGTTCATCACTGATGTACTATGGGCCATCACTGGTGTACTATGGATCATCACTGGTGTACTATGGACCATCACTGGTGTACTATGGATCATCACTGGTGTACTGTGGATCATCACTGGTGTACTATGGACCATCCCTGATGTACTGTGGATCATCACTGATGTACTGTGGATCATCACTGATGTACTATAGTTCATCACTGATGTACTATGGGCCATCACTGGTGTACTATGGATCATCACTGGTGTACTATGGATCATCACTGATGTACTATGGACCATCCCTGATGTACTGTGGATCATCACTGATGTACTATAGTTCATCACTGATGTACTATGGGCCATCACTGGTGTACTATGGATCATCACTGGTGTACTATGGATCATCACTGATGTACTATGGATCATCACTGATATACTGTGGACCATCCCTGATGTACTGTGGATCATCACTGATGTACTGTGGATCATCACTGAAGTATTGTGGATCATCACTGATGTACTGTGGATCCTCACTAATGTACTGTGGATCATAACTGATGTACTGTAGATCATCACTGATGTACTATAGATCATCACTGGTGTACTATGTATATAGATCATCACTGATGTACTATGGACCATCACTGATGTACTATAGATCATCACTGATGTACTATGGACCATCACTGGTGTACTATGGATCATCACTGGTGTACTGTGGATCATCACTGGTGTACTATGGACCATCCCTGATGTACTGTGGATCATCACTGATGTACTGTGGATCATCACTGATGTACTATAGTTCATCACTGATGTACTATGGGCCATCACTGGTGTACTATGGATCATCACTGGTGTACTATGGATCATCACTGATGTACTATGGACCATCCCTGATGTACTGTGGATCATCACTGATGTACTGTGGATCATCACTGATGTACTATGGATCATCACTGATGTACTATGGGCCATCACTGGTGTACTATGGGCCATCACTGGTGTACTATGGATCATCACTGGTGTACTATGGATCATCACTGGTGTACTATGGACCATCACTGATGTACTGTGGACCACCACTGATGTACTGTGGATCATCACTGATGTACTGTGGATCATCCCTGGTGTACTATGGAACATCACTGGTGTACTATGGATCATCACTGGTGTACTATGGATCATCACTGATGTACTATGGGCCATCACTGATGTACTATGGATCATCCCTGATGTACTGTGGATCATCACTGATGTACTGTGCGCCATCACTGATATACTGTGGACCATCCCTGATGTACTGTGGATCATCACTGATGTACTGTGGATCATCACTGATGTACTGTGGATCATCACTGATGTACTATAGTTCATCACTGATGTACTATGGGCCATCACTGGTGTACTATGGATCATCACTGGTGTACTATGGATCATCACTGATGTACTATGGGCCATCACTGGTGTACTATGGATCATCACTGGTGTACTATGGATCATCACTGATGTACTATAGATCATCACTGATGTACTATAGCTCATCACTGATGTACTATGGACCATCACTGATGTACTATAGATCATCACTGATGTACTATGGACCATCACTGGTGTACTATGGATCATCACTGGTGTACTGTGGATCATCACTGGTGTACTATGGACCATCCCTGATGTACTGTGGATCATCACTGATGTACTGTGGATCATCACTGATGTACTATAGTTCATCACTGATGTACTATGGGCCATCACTGGTGTACTATGGATCATCACTGGTGTACTATGGATCATCACTGATGTACTATGGACCATCCCTGATGTACTGTGGATCATCACTGATGTACTGTGGATCATCACTGATGTACTATGGATCATCACTGATGTACTGTGGATCATCACTGATGTACTATAGTTCATCACTGATGTACTATGGGCCATCACTGGTGTACTATGGATCATTACTGGTGTACTATGGATCATCACTGATGTACTATGGACCATCCCTGATGTACTGTGGATCATCACTGATGTACTATAGTTCATCACTGATGTACTATGGGCCATCACTGGTGTACTATGGATCATCACTGGTGTACTATGGATCATCACTGATGTACTATGGACCATCCCTGATGTACTGTGGATCATCACTGATGTACTATGGATCATCACTGATGTACTATGGGCCATCACTGGTGTACTATGGGCCATCACTGGTGTACTATGGATCATCACTGGTGTACTATGGACCATCACTGATGTACTATGGACCATCACTGATGTACTATGGATCATCACTGATATACTGTGGACCATCCCTGATGTACTGTGGATCATCACTGATGTACTGTGGATCATCACTGATGTACTGTGTATCATAACTGATGTATTGTGGATCATCACTGATGTACTATAGATCATCACTGATGTACTATAGATCATCACTGATGTACTATGGACCATCACTGGTGTACTATGGATCATCACTGGTGTACTGTGGATCATCACTGGTGTACTATGGACCATCCCTGATGTACTGTGGATCATCACTGATGTACTATAGTTCATCACTGATGTACTATGGGCCATCACTGGTGTACTATGGATCATCACTGGTGTACTATGGACCATCACTGGTGTACTATGGATCATCACTGGTGTACTGTGGATCATCACTGGTGTACTATGGACCATCCCTGATGTACTGTGGATCATCACTGATGTACTGTGGATCATCACTGATGTACTATAGTTCATCACTGATGTACTATGGGCCATCACTGGTGTACTATGGATCATCACTGGTGTACTATGGATCATCACTGATGTACTATGGACCATCCCTGATGTACTGTGGATCATCACTGATGTACTGTGGATCATCACTGATGTACTATGGATCATCACTGATGTACTGTGGATCATCACTGATGTACTATGGGCCATCACTGGTGTACTATGGGCCATCACTGGTGTACTATGGATCATCACTGATGTACTATGGATCATCACTGATGTACTATGGACCATCACTGATGTATTATGGGCCATCACTGGTGTACTATGGATCATCACCGATGTACTGTGGACCATCCCTGATGTACTGTGGACCATCACTGATGTACTGTGGATCATCACTGATGTACTATGGATCATCACTGATGTACTATAGATCATCACTGATGTACTATAGATCATCACTGATGTACTATGGACCATCACTGATGTACTATAGATCATCACTGATGTACTATGGACCATCACTGGTGTACTATGGATCATCACTGGTGTACTGTGGATCATCACTGGTGTACTATGGACCATCCCTGATGTACTGTGGATCATCACTGATGTACTATGGATCATCACTGATGTACTATGGATCATCACTGATGTACTATAGTTCATCACTGATGTACTATGGGCCATCACTGGTGTACTATGGATCATCACTGGTGTACTATGGATCATCACTGATGTACTATGGACCATCCCTGATGTACTGTGGATCATCACTGATGTACTATAGTTCATCACTGATGTACTATGGGCCATCACTGGTGTACTATGGATCATCACTGGTGTACTATGGATCATCACTGATGTACAATGGACCATCCCTGATGTACTGTGGATCATCACTGATGTACTATAGTTCATCACTGATGTACTATGGGCCATCACTGGTGTACTATGGATCATCACTGGTGTACTATGGATCATCACTGATGTACTATGGACCATCCCTGATGTACTGTGGATCATCACTGATGTACTGTGGATCATCACTGATGTACTATGGATCATCACTGATGTACTGTGGATCATCACTGATGTACTGTGGATCATCCCTGGTGTACTATGGAACATCACTGGTGTACTATGGATCATCACTGGTGTACTATGGATCATCACTGATGTACTATGGCCATCACTGATGTACTATGGATCATCCCTGATGTACTGTGGATCATCACTGATGTACTGTGCGCCATCACTGATATACTGTGGACCATCCCTGATGTACTGTGGATCATCACTGATGTACTGTGGATCATCACTGATGTACTGTGGATCATCACTGATGTACTATGGGCCATCACTGGTGTACTATGGATCATCACTGGTGTACTATGGATCATCACTGATGTACTATGGGCCATCACTGGTGTACTATGGATCATCACTGGTGTACTATGGATCATCACTGATGTACTATAGATCATCACTGATGTACTATAGCTCATCACTGATGTACTATGGACCATCACTGATGTACTATAGATCATCACTGATGTACTATGGACCATCACTGGTGTACTATGGATCATCACTGGTGTACTGTGGATCATCACTGGTGTACTATGGACCATCCCTGATGTACTGTGGATCATCACTGATGTACTGTGGATCATCACTGATGTACTATAGTTCATCACTGATGTACTATGGGCCATCACTGGTGTACTATGGATCATCACTGGTGTACTATGGATCATCACTGATGTACTATGGACCATCCCTGATGTACTGTGGATCATCACTGATGTACTGTGGATCATCACTGATGTACTATGGATCATCACTGATGTACTGTGGATCATCACTGATGTACTATAGTTCATCACTGATGTACTATGGGCCATCACTGGTGTACTATGGATCATTACTGGTGTACTATGGATCATCACTGATGTACTATGGACCATCCCTGATGTACTGTGGATCATCACTGATGTACTATAGTTCATCACTGATGTACTATGGGCCATCACTGGTGTACTATGGATCATCACTGGTGTACTATGGATCATCACTGATGTACTATGGACCATCCCTGATGTACTGTGGATCATCACTGATGTACTGTGGATCATCACTGATGTACTATGGATCATCACTGATGTACTATGGGCCATCACTGGTGTACTATGGGCCATCACTGGTGTACTATGGATCATCACTGGTGTACTATGGACCATCACTGATGTACTATGGACCATCACTGATGTACTATGGATCATCACTGATATACTGTGGACCATCCCTGATGTACTGTGGATCATCACTGATGTACTGTGGATCATCACTGATGTACTGTGTATCATAACTGATGTATTGTGGATCATCACTGATGTACTATAGATCATCACTGATGTACTATAGATCATCACTGATGTACTATGGACCATCACTGGTGTACTATGGATCATCACTGGTGTACTGTGGATCATCACTGGTGTACTATGGACCATCCCTGATGTACTGTGGATCATCACTGATGTACTATAGTTCATCACTGATGTACTATGGGCCATCACTGGTGTACTATGGATCATCACTGGTGTACTATGGACCATCACTGGTGTACTATGGATCATCACTGGTGTACTGTGGATCATCACTGGTGTACTATGGACCATCCCTGATGTACTGTGGATCATCACTGATGTACTGTGGATCATCACTGATGTACTATAGTTCATCACTGATGTACTATGGGCCATCACTGGTGTACTATGGATCATCACTGGTGTACTATGGATCATCACTGATGTACTATGGACCATCCCTGATGTACTGTGGATCATCACTGATGTACTGTGGATCATCACTGATGTACTATGGATCATCACTGATGTACTGTGGATCATCACTGATGTACTATGGGCCATCACTGGTGTACTATGGGCCATCACTGGTGTACTATGGATCATCACTGATGTACTATGGATCATCACTGATGTACTATGGACCATCACTGATGTATTATGGGCCATCACTGGTGTACTATGGATCATCACCGATGTACTGTGGACCATCCCTGATGTACTGTGGACCATCACTGATGTACTGTGGATCATCACTGATGTACTATGGATCATCACTGATGTACTATAGATCATCACTGATGTACTATAGATCATCACTGATGTACTATGGACCATCACTGATGTACTATAGATCATCACTGATGTACTATGGACCATCACTGGTGTACTATGGATCATCACTGGTGTACTGTGGATCATCACTGGTGTACTATGGACCATCCCTGATGTACTGTGGATCATCACTGATGTACTATGGATCATCACTGATGTACTATGGATCATCACTGATGTACTATAGTTCATCACTGATGTACTATGGGCCATCACTGGTGTACTATGGATCATCACTGGTGTACTATGGATCATCACTGATGTACTATGGACCATCCCTGATGTACTGTGGATCATCACTGATGTACTATAGTTCATCACTGATGTACTATGGGCCATCACTGGTGTACTATGGATCATCACTGGTGTACTATGGATCATCACTGATGTACAATGGACCATCCCTGATGTACTGTGGATCATCACTGATGTACTATAGTTCATCACTGATGTACTATGGGCCATCACTGGTGTACTATGGATCATCACTGGTGTACTATGGATCATCACTGATGTACTATAGATCATCACTGATGTACTATAGTTTATCACTGATGTACTATAGATCATCACTGATGTACTATGGACCATCACTGGTGTACTATAGATCATCACTGATGTACTATGGACCATCACTGGTGTACTATGGATCATCACTGGTGTACTGTGGATCATCACTGGTGTACTATGGACCATCCCTGATGTACTGTGGATCATCACTGATGTACTGTGGATCATCACTGATGTACTATAGTTCATCACTGATGTACTATGGGCCATCACTGGTGTACTATGGATCATCACTGGTGTACTATGGATCATCACTGATGTACTATGGACCATCCCTGATGTACTGTGGATCATCACTAATGTACTGTGGTTCATCACTGATGTACTATAGTTCATCACTGATGTACTATGGGCCATCACTGGTGTACTATGGATCATCACTGGTGTACTATGGGCCATCACTGGTGTACTATGGATCATCACTGATGTACTGTGGATCATCACTGATGTACTATAGTTCATCACTGATGTACTATGGGCCATCACTGGTGTACTATGGATCATCACTGGTGTACTATGGGCCATCACTGGTGTACTATGGATCATCACTGGTGTACTATGGATCATCACTGATGTACTGTGGACCATCCCTGATGTACTGTGGATCATCACTGATGTACTGTGGATCATCACTAATGTACTATGGATCATCACTGATGTACTATGGGCCATCACTGGTGTACTATGGGCCATCACTGGTGTACTATGGATCATCACTGATGTACTATGGATCATCACTGATATACTGTGGACCATCCCTGATGTACTGTGGATCATCACTGATGTACTGTGGATCATCACTGAAGTATTGTGGATCATCACTGAAGTATTGTGGATCATCACTGATGTACTGTGGATCATCACTGATGTACTGTGGATCATCACTGATGTACTATAGTTCATCACTGATGTACTATGGGCCATCACTGGTGTACTATGGATCATCACTGGTGTACTATGGATCATCACTGATGTACTATGGACCATCACTGATGTACTATGGACCATCCCTGATGTACTGTGGATCATCACTGATGTACTATAGTTCATCACTGATGTACTATGGGCCATCACTGGTGTACTATGGATCATCACTGGTGTACTATGGATCATCACTGATGTACTATGGACCATCCCTGATGTACTGTGGATCATCACTGAGGTACTGTGGATCATCACTGATGTACTATGGATCATCACTGATGTACTATGGGCTATCACTGGTGTACTATGGGCCATCACTGGTGTACTATGGATCATCACTGGTGTACTATGGATCATCACTGGTGTACTATGGACCATCACTGATGTACTATGGACCATCACTGATGTACTAAGGATCATCACTGATATACTGTGGACCATCCCTGATGTACTGTGGATCATCACTGATGTACTGTGGATCATCACTGAAGTATTGTGGATCATCACTGATGTACTGTGGATCCTCACTAATGTACTGTGGATCATAACTGATGTACAGTAGATCATCACTGATGTACTATAGATCATCACTGGTGTACTATGTATATAGATCATCACTGATGTACTATGGACCATCACTGATGTACTATAGATCATCACTGATGTACTATGGACCATCACTGGTGTACTATGGATCATCACTGGTGTACTGTGGATCATCACTGGTGTACTATGGACCATCCCTGATGTACTGTGGATCATCACTGATGTACTGTGGATCATCACTGATGTACTATAGTTCATCACTGATGTACTATGGGCCATCACTGGTGTACTATGGATCATCACTGGTGTACTATGGATCATCACTGATGTACTATGGACCATCCCTGATGTACTGTGGATCATCACTGATGTACTATAGTTCATCACTGATGTACTATGGGCCATCACTGGTGTACTATGGATCATCACTGGTGTACTATGGATCATCACTGATGTACTATGGACCATCCCTGATGTACTGTGGATCATCACTGATGTACTGTGGATCATCACTGATGTACTATGGATCATCACTGATGTACTATGGGCCATCACTGGTGTACTATGGGCCATCACTGGTGTACTATGGATCATCACTGGTGTACTATGGATCATCACTGGTGTACTATGGACCATCACTGATGTACTGTGGACCACCACTGATGTACTGTGGATCATCACTGATGTACTGTGGATCATCCCTGGTGTACTATGGAACATCACTGGTGTACTATGGATCATCACTGGTGTACTATGGATCATCACTGATGTACTATGGGCCATCACTGATGTACTATGGATCATCACTGATATACTGTGGACCATCCCTGATGTACTGTGGATCATCACTGATGTACTGTGGATCATCACTGATGTACTATGGATCATCACTGATGTACTGTGGATCATCACTGATGTACTATAGTTCATCACTGATGTACTATGGGCCATCACTGGTGTACTATGGATCATCACTGGTGTACTATGGATCATCACTGATGTACAATGGGCCATCACTGGTGTACTATGGATCATCACTGGTGTACTATGGATCATCACTGATGTACTATAGATCATCACTGATGTACTATAGCTCATCACTGATGTACTATGGACCATCACTGATGTACTATAGATCATCACTGATGTACTATGGACCATCACTGGTGTACTATGGATCATCACTGGTGTACTGTGGATCATCACTGGTGTACTATGGACCATCCCTGATGTACTGTGGATCATCACTGATGTACTGTGGATCATCACTGATGTACTATAGTTCATCACTGATGTACTATGGGCCATCACTGGTGTACTATGGATCATCACTGGTGTACTATGGATCATCACTGATGTACTATGGACCATCCCTGATGTACTGTGGATCATCACTGATGTACTGTGGATCATCACTGATGTACTATGGATCATCACTGATGTACTGTGGATCATCACTGATGTACTATAGTTCATCACTGATGTACTATGGGCCATCACTGGTGTACTATGGATCATTACTGGTGTACTATGGATCATCACTGATGTACTATGGACCATCCCTGATGTACTGTGGATCATCACTGATGTACTATAGTTCATCACTGATGTACTATGGGCCATCACTGGTGTACTATGGATCATCACTGGTGTACTATGGATCATCACTGATGTACTATGGACCATCCCTGATGTACTGTGGATCATCACTGATGTACTGTGGATCATCACTGATGTACTATGGATCATCACTGATGTACTATGGGCCATCACTGGTGTACTATGGGCCATCACTGGTGTACTATGGATCATCACTGGTGTACTATGGACCATCACTGATGTACTATGGACCATCACTGATGTACTATGGATCATCACTGATATACTGTGGACCATCCCTGATGTACTGTGGATCATCACTGATGTACTGTGGATCATCACTGAAGTATTGTGGATCATCACTGATGTACTGTGGATCATCACTGATGTACTGTGTATCATAACTGATGTATTGTGGATCATCACTGATGTACTATAGATCATCACTGATGTACTATAGATCATCACTGATGGACTATGGACCATCACTGATGTACTATAGATCATCACTGATGTACTATGGACCATCACTGGTGTACTATGGATCATCACTGGTGTACTGTGGATCATCACTGGTGTACTATGGACCATCCCTGATGTACTGTGGATCATCACTGATGTACTGTGGATCATCACTGATGTACTATAGTTCATCACTGATGTACTATGGGCCATCACTGGTGTACTATGGATCATCACTGATGTACTATGGACCATCCCTGATGTACTGTGGATCATCACTGATGTACTGTGGATCATCACTGATGTACTATGGATCATCACTGATGTACTATGGATCATCACTGATGTACTGTGGATCATCACTGATGTACTATAGTTCATCACTGATGTACTATGGGCCATCACTGGTGTACTATGGATCATTACTGGTGTACTATGGATCATCACTGATGTACTATGGACCATCCCTGATGTACTGTGGATCATCACTGATGTACTATAGTTCATCACTGATGTACTATGGACCATCCCTGATGTACTGTGGATCATCACTGATGTACTGTGGATCATCACTGATGTACTATGGATCATCACTGATGTACTATGGGCCATCACTGGTGTACTATGGGCCATCACTGGTGTACTATGGATCATCACTGGTGTACTATGGACCATCACTGATGTACTATGGACCATCACTGATGTACTATGGATCATCACTGATATACTGTGGACCATCCCTGATGTACTGTGGATCATCACTGATGTACTGTGGATCATCACTGAAGTATTGTGGATCATCACTGATGTACTGTGGATCATCACTGATGTACTGTGTATCATAACTGATGTATTGTGGATCATCACTGATGTACTATAGATCATCACTGATGTACTATAGATCATCACTGATGGACTATAGACCATCACTGATGTACTATAGATCATCACTGATGTACTATGGACCATCACTGGTGTACTATGGATCATCACTGGTGTACTGTGGATCATCACTGGTGTACTATGGACCATCCCTGATGTACTGTGGATCATCACTGATGTACTGTGGATCATCACTGATGTACTATAGTTCATCACTGATGTACTATGGGCCATCACTGGTGTACTATGGATCATCACTGGTGTACTATGGACCATCACTGGTGTACTATGGATCATCACTGGTGTACTGTGGATCATCACTGGTGTACTATGGACCATCCCTGATGTACTGTGGATCATCACTGATGTACTGTGGATCATCACTGATGTACTATAGTTCATCACTGATGTACTATGGGCCATCACTGGTGTACTATGGATCATCACTGGTGTACTATGGATCATCACTGATGTACTATGGACCATCCCTGATGTACTGTGGATCATCACTGATGTACTGTGGATCATCACTGATGTACTATGGATCATCACTGATGTACTGTGGATCATCACTGATGTACTATGGGCCATCACTGGTGTACAATGGGCCATCACTGGTGTACTATGGATCATCACTGATGTACTATGGATCATCACTGATGTACTATGGACCATCACTGATGTACTATGGGCCATCACTGGTGTACTATGGATCATCACCGATGTACTGTGGACCATCCCTGATGTACTGTGGACCATCACTGATGTACTGTGGATCATCACTGATGTACTGTGGATCATCACTGATGTACTATAGATCATCACTGATGTACTATAGATCATCACTGATGTACTATGGACCATCACTGATGTACTATAGATCATCACTGATGTACTATGGACCATCACTGGTGTACTATGGATCATCACTGGTGTACTGTGGATCATCACTGGTGTACTATGGACCATCCCTGATGTACTGTGGATCATCACTGATGTACTATGGATCATCACTGATGTACTATGGATCATCACTGATGTACTATAGTTCATCACTGATGTACTATGGGCCATCACTGGTGTACTATGGATCATCACTGGTGTACTATGGATCATCACTGATGTACTATGGACCATCCCTGATGTACTGTGGATCATCACTGATGTACTGTGGATCATCACTGATGTACTATAGTTCATCACTGATGTACTATGGGCCATCACTGGTGTACTATGGATCATCACTGGTGTACTATGGATCATCACTGATGTACTATGGACCATCCCTGATGTACTGTGGATCATCACTGATGTACTATAGTTCATCACTGATGTACTATGGGCCATCACTGGTGTACTATGGATCATCACTGGTGTACTATGGATCATCACTGATGTACTATAGATCATCACTGATGTACTATAGTTTATCACTGATGTACTATAGATCATCACTGATGTACTATGGACCATCACTGGTGTACTATAGATCATCACTGATGTACTATGGACCATCACTGGTGTACTATGGATCATCACTGGTGTACTGTGGATCATCACTGGTGTACTATGGACCATCCCTGATGTACTGTGGATCATCACTGATGTACTGTGGATCATCACTGATGTACTATAGTTCATTACTGATGTACTATGGGCCATCACTGGTGTACTATGGATCATCACTGGTGTACTATGGATCATCACTGATGTACTATGGACCATCCCTGATGTACTGTGGATCATCACTGATGTACTGTGGTTCATCACTGATGTACTATAGTTCATCACTGATGTACTATGGGCCATCACTGGTGTACTATGGATCATCACTGGTGTACTATGGGCCATCACTGGTGTACTATGGATCATCACTGATGTACTGTGGATCATCACTGATGTACTATAGTTCATCACTGATGTACTATGGGCCATCACTGGTGTACTATGGATCATCACTGGTGTACTATGGGCCATCACTGGTGTACTATGGATCATCACTGGTGTACTATGGATCATCACTGATGTACTGTGGACCATCCCTGATGTACTGTGGATCATCACTGATGTACTGTGGATCATCACTAATGTACTATGGATCATCACTGATGTACTATGGGCCATCACTGGTGTACTATGGGCCATCACTGGTGTACTATGGATCATCACTGATGTACTATGGATCATCTTTGATATACTGTGGACCATCCCTGATGTACTGTGGATCATCACTGATGTACTGTGGATCATCACTGAAGTATTGTGGATCATCACTGATGTACTGTGGATCATCACTGATGTACTGTGGATCATCACTGATGCACTGTGTATCATAACTGATGTACTGTGGATCATCACTGATGTACTATAGATCATCACTGATGTACTATAGATCATCACTGATGTACTATGGACCATCACTGATGTACTATAGATCATCACTGATGTACTATGGACCATCACTGGTGTACTATGGATCATCACTGGTGTACTGTGGATCATCACTGATGTACTATGGACCATCCCTGATGTACTGTGGATCATCACTGATGTACTGTGGATCATCACTGATGTACTATAGTTCATCACTGATGTACTATGGGCCATCACTGGTGTACTATGGATCATCACTGGTGTACTATGGATCATCACTGATGTACTATGGACCATCCCTGATGTACTGTGGATCATCACTGATGTACTGTGGATCATCACTGATGTACTATGGATCATCACTGATGTACTGTGGATCATCACTGATGTACTATAGTTCATCACTGATGTACTATGGGCCATCACTGGTGTACTATGGATCATCACTGGTGTACTATGGATCATCACTGATGTACTATGGACCATCCCTGATGTACTGTGGATCATCACTGATGTACTATAGTTCATCACTGATGTACTATGGGCCATCACTGGTGTACTATGGATCATCACTGGTGTACTATGGATCATCACTGATGTACTATGGACCATCCCTGATGTACTGTGGATCATCACTGATGTACTATGGATCATCACTGATGTACTATGGGCTATCACTGGTGCACTATGGGCCATCACTGGTGTACTATGGATCATCACTGGTGTACTATGGACCATCACTGATGTACTATGGACCATCACTGATATACTATGGATCATCACTGATATACTGTGGACCATCCCTGATGTACTGTGGATCATCACTGATGTACTGTGGATCATCACTGAAGTATTGTGGATCATCACTGATGTACTGTGGATCCTCACTAATGTACTGTGGATCATAACTGATGTACTGTAGATCATCACTGATGTACTATAGATCATCACTGGTGTACTATGTATATAGATCATCACTGATGTACTATGGACCATCACTGATGTACTATAGATCATCACTGATGTACTATGGACCATCACTGGTGTACTATGGATCATCACTGGTGTACTGTGGATCATCACTGGTGTACTATGGACCATCCCTGATGTACTGTGGATCATCACTGATGTACTGTGGATCATCACTGATGTACTATAGTTCATCACTGATGTACTATGGGCCATCACTGGTGTACTATGGATCATCACTGGTGTACTATGGATCATCACTGATGTACTATGGACCATCCCTGATGTATTGTGGATCATCACTGATGTACTATAGTTCATCACTGATGTACTATGGGCCATCACTGGTGTACTGTGGATCATCACTGGTGTACTATGGATCATCACTGATGTACTATGGACCATCCCTGATGTACTGTGGATCATCACTGATGTACTGTGGATCATCACTGATGTACTATGGATCATCACTGATGTACTATGGGCCATCACTGGTGTACTATGGGCCATCACTGGTGTACTATGGATTATCACTGGTGTACTATGAATCATCACTGGTGTACTATGGACCATCACTGATGTACTGTGGACCACCACTGATGTACTGTGGATCATCACTGATGTACTGTGGATCATCCCTGGTGTACTATGGAACATCACTGGTATACTATGGATCATCACTGGTGTACTATGGATCATCACTGATGTACTATGGATCATCACTGATGTACTATGGATCATCACTGATGTACTATGGGCCATCACTGGTGTACTATGGGCCATCACTGATGTACTATGGATCATCACTGATATACTGTGGACCATCCCTGATGTACAATGGATCATCACTGATGTACTGTGGATCATCACTGATGTACTATGGATCATCACTGATGTACTGTGGATCATCACTGATGTACTATAGTTCATCACTGATGTACTATGGGCCATCACTGGTGTACTATGGATCATCACTGGTGTACTATGGATCATCACTGATGTACTATGGGCCATCACTGGTGTACTATGGATCATCACTGGTGTACTATGGATCATCACTGATGTACTATAGATCATCACTGATGTACTATAGCTCATCACTGATGTACTATGGACCATCACTGATGTACTATAGATCATCACTGATGTACTATGGACCATCACTGGTGTACTATGGATCATCACTGGTGTACTGTGGATCATCACTGGTGTACTATGTACCATCCCTGATGTACTGTGGATCATCACTGATGTACTATGGATCATCACTGATGTACTATAGTTCATCATTGATGTACTATGGGCCATCACTGGTGTACTATGGATCATCACTGGTGTACTATGGATCATCACTGATGTACTATGGACCATCCCTGATGTACTGTGGATCATCACTGATGTACTGTGGATCATCACTGATGTACTATGGATCATCACTGATGTACTGTGGATCATCACTGATGTACTATGGACCATCACTGATGTACTATAGATCATCACTGCTGTACTATGGACCATCACTGGTGTACTATGGATCATCACTGGTGTATTGTGGATCATCACTGGTGTACTATGGACCATCCCTGATGTACTGTGGATCATCACTGATGTACTATGGATCATCACTGATGTACTATGGGCCATCACTGGTGTACTATGGATCATCACTGGTGTACTATGGACCATCACTGGTGTACTATGGATCATCACTGGTGTACTGTGGATCATCACTGGTGTACTATGGACCATCCCTGATGTACTGTGGATCATCACTGATGTACTGTGGATCATCACTGATGTACTATAGTTCATCACTGATGTACTATGGGCCATCACTGGTGTACTATGGATCATCACTGGTGTACTATGGATCATCACTGATGTACTATGGACCATCCCTGATGTACTGTGGATCATCACTGATGTACTGTGGATCATCACTGATGTACTATGGATCATCACTGATGTACTGTGGATCATCACTGATGTACTATGGGCCATCACTGGTGTACTATGGGCCATCACTGGTGTACTATGGATCATCACTGATGTACTATGGATCATCACTGATGTACTATGGACCATCACTGATGTACTATGGGCCATCACTGGTGTACTATGGATCATCACCGATGTACTGTGGACCATCCCTGATGTACTGTGGACCATCACTGATGTACTGTGGATCATCACTGATGTACTATGGATCATCACTGATGTACTATAGATCATCACTGATGTACTATAGATCATCACTGATGTACTATGGACCATCACTGATGTACTATAGATCATCACTGAAGTACTATGGACCATCACTGGTGTACTATGGATCATCACTGGTGTACTGTGGATCATCACTGGTGTACTATGGACCATCCCTGATGTACTGTGGATCATCACTGATGTACTATGGATCATCACTGATGTACTATGGATCATCACTGATGTACTATAGTTCATCACTGATGTACTATGGGCCATCACTGGTGTACTATGGATCATCACTGGTGTACTATGGATCATCACTGATGTACTATGGACCATCCCTGATGTACTGTGGATCATCACTGATGTACTGTGGATCATCACTGATGTACTATAGTTCATCACTGATGTACTATGGGCCATCACTGGTGTACTATGGATCATCACTGGTGTACTATGGATCATCACTGATGTACTATGGACCATCCCTGATGTACTGTGGATCATCACTGATGTACTATAGTTCATCACTGATGTACTATGGGCCATCACTGGTGTACTATGGATCATCACTGGTGTACTATGGATCATCACTGATGTACTATAGATCATCACTGATGTACTATAGTTTATCACTGATGTACTATAGATCATCACTGATGTACTATGGACCATCACTGGTGTACTATAGATCATCACTGATGTACTATGGACCATCACTGGTGTACTATGGATCATCACTGGTGTACTGTGGATCATCACTGGTGTACTATGGACCATCCCTGATGTACTGTGGATCATCACTGATGTACTGTGGATCATCACTGATGTACTATAGTTCATCACTGATGTACTATGGGCCATCACTGGTGTACTATGGATCATCACTGGTGTACTATGGATCATCACTGATGTACTATGGACCATCCCTGATGTACTGTGGATCATCACTGATGTACTGTGGTTCATCACTGATGTACTATAGTTCATCACTGATGTACTATGGGCCATCACTGGTGTACTATGGATCATCACTGGTGTACTATGGGCCATCACTGGTGTACTATGGATCATCACTGATGTACTGTGGATCATCACTGATGTACTATAGTTCATCACTGATGTACTATGGGCCATCACTGGTGTACTATGGATCATCACTGGTGTACTATGGGCCATCACTGGTGTACTATGGATCATCACTGGTGTACTATGGATCATCACTGATGTACTGTGGACCATCCCTGATGTACTGTGGATCATCACTGATGTACTGTGGATCATCACTAATGTACTATGGATCATCACTGATGTACTATGGGCCATCACTGGTGTACTATGGGCCATCACTGGTGTACTATGGATCATCACTGATGTACTATGGATCATCACTGATATACTGTGGACCATCCCTGATGTACTGTGGATCATCACTGATGTACTGTGGATCATCACTGAAGTATTGTGGATCATCACTGATGTACTGTGGATCATCACTGATGTACTGTGGATCATCACTGATGCACTGTGTATCATAACTGATGTACTGTGGATCATCACTGATGTACTATAGATCATCACTGATGTACTATAGATCATCACTGATGTACTATGGACCATCACTGATGTACTATAGATCATCACTGATGTACTATGGACCATCACTGGTGTACTATGGATCATCACTGGTCTACTGTGGATCATCACTGATGTACTATGGACCATCCCTGATGTACTGTGGATCATCACTGATGTACTGTGGATCATCACTGATGTACTATAGTTCATCACTGATGTACTATGGGCCATCACTGGTGTACTATGGATCATCACTGGTGTACTATGGATCATCACTGATGTACTATGGACCATCCCTGATGTACTGTGGATCATCACTGATGTACTGTGGATCATCACTGATGTACTATGGATCATCACTGATGTACTGTGGATCATCACTGATGTACTATAGTTCATCACTGATGTACTATGGGCCATCACTGGTGTACTATGGATCATCACTGGTGTACTATGGATCATCACTGATGTACTATGGACCATCCCTGATGTACTGTGGATCATCACTGATGTACTATAGTTCATCACTGATGTACTATGGGCCATCACTGGTGTACTATGGATCATCACTGGTGTACTATGGATCATCACTGATGTACTATGGACCATCCCTGATGTACTGTGGATCATCACTGAGGTACTGTGGATCATCACTGATGTACTATGGATCATCACTGATGTACTATGGGCTATCACTGGTGCACTATGGGCCATCACTGGTGTACTATGGATCATCACTGGTGTACTATGGATCATCACTGGTGTACTATGGATCATCACTGGTGTACTATGGACCATCACTGATGTACTATGGACCATCACTGATGTACTATGGATCATCACTGATATACTGTGGACCATCCCTGATGTACTGTGGATCATCACTGATGTACTGTGGATCATCACTGAAGTATTGTGGATCATCACTGATGTACTGTGGATCCTCACTAATGTACTGTGGATCATAACTGATGTACTGTAGATCATCACTGATGTACTATAGATCATCACTGGTGTACTATGTATATAGATCATCACTGATGTACTATGGACCATCACTGATGTACTATAGATCATCACTGATGTACTATGGACCATCACTGGTGTACAAAGGATCATCACTGGTGTACTGTGGATCATCACTGGTGTACTATGGACCATCCCTGATGTACTGTGGATCATCACTGATGTACTGTGGATCATCACTGATGTACTATAGTTCATCACTGATGTACTATGGGCCATCACTGGTGTACTATGGATCATCACTGGTGTACTATGGATCATCACTGATGTACTATGGACCATCCCTGATGTACTGTGGATCATCACTGATGTACTATAGTTCATCACTGATGTACTATGGGCCATCACTGGTGTACTATGGATCATCACTGGTGTACTATGGATCATCACTGATGTACTATGGACCATCCCTGATGTACTGTGGATCATCACTGATGTACTGTGGATCATCACTGATGTACTATGGATCATCACTGATGTACTATGGGCCATCACTGGTGTACTATGGGCCATCACTGGTGTACTATGGATTATCACTGGTGTACTATGAATCATCACTGGTGTACTATGGACCATCACTGATGTACTGTGGACCACCACTGATGTACTGTGGATCATCACTGATGTACTGTGGATCATCCCTGGTGTACTATGGGACATCACTGGTGTACTATGGATCATCACTGGTGAACTATGGATCATCACTGATGTACTATGGATCATCACTGATGTACTATGGATCATCACTGATGTACTATGGGCCATCACTGGTGTACTATGGGCCATCACTGATGTACTATGGATCATCACTGATATACTGTGGACCATCCCTGATGTACAATGGATCATCACTGATGTACTGTGGATCATCACTGATGTACTATGGATCATCACTGATGTACTGTGGATCATCACTGATGTACTATAGTTCATCAATGATGTACTATGGGCCATCACTGGTGTACTATGGATCATCACTGGTGTACTATGGATCATCACTGATGTACTATGGGCCATCACTGGTGTACTATGGATCATCACTGATGTACTATGGATCATCACTGATGTACTATAGATCATCACTGATGTACTATAGCTCATCACTGATGTACTATGGACCATCACTGATGTACTATAGATCATCACTGATGTACTATGGACCATCACTGGTGTACTATGGATCATCACTGGTGTACTGTGGATCATCACTGGTGTACTATGGACCATCCTTGATGTACTGTGGATCATCACTGATGTACTGTGGATCATCACTGATGTACTATAGTTCATCACTGATGTACTATGGGCCATCACTGGTGTACTATGGATCATCACTGGTGTACTATGGATCATCACTGATGTACTATGGACCATCCCTGATGTACTGTGGATCATCACTGATGTACTGTGGATCATCACTGATGTACTATGGATCATCACTGATGTACTGTGGATCATCACTGATGTACTATAGTTCATCACTGATGTACTATGGGCCATCACTGGTGTACTATGGATCATTACTGGTGTACTATGGATCATCACTGATGTACTATGGACCATCCCTGATGTACTGTGGATCATCACTGATGTACTATAGTTCATCACTGATGTACTATGGGCCATCACTGGTGTACTATGGATCATCACTGGTGTACTATGGATCATCACTGATGTACTATGGACCATCCCTGATGTACTGTGGATCATCACTGATGTACTGTGGATCATCACTGATGTACTATGGATCATCACTGATGTACTATGGGCCATCACTGGTGTACTATGGGCCATCACTGGTGTACTATGGATCATCACTGGTGTACTATGGACCATCACTGATGTACTATGGACCATCACTGATGTACTATGGATCATCACTGATATACTGTGGACCATCCCTGATGTACTGTGGATCATCACTGATGTACTGTGGATCATCACTGAAGTATTGTAGATCATCACTGATGTACTGTGGATCATCACTGATGTACTGTGTATCATAACTGATGTATTGTGGATCATCACTGATGTACTATAGATCATCACTGATGTACTATAGATCATCACTGATGGACTATGGACCATCACTGATGTACTATAGATCATCACTGATGTACTATGGACCATCACTGGTGTACTATGGATCATCACTGGTGTACTGTGGATCATCACTGGTGTACTATGGACCATCCCTGATGTACTGTGGATCATCACTGATGTACTGTGGATCATCACTGATGTACTATAGTTCATCACTGATGTACTATGGGCCATCACTGGTGTACTATGGATCATCACTGGTGTACTATGGACCATCACTGGTGTACTATGAATCATCACTGGTGTACTGTGGATCATCACTGGTGTACTATGGACCATCCCTGATGTACTGTGGATCATCACTGATGTACTGTGGATCATCACTGATGTACTATAGTTCATCACTGATGTACTATGGGCCATCACTGGTGTACTATGGATCATCACTGGTGTACTATGGATCATCACTGATGTACTATGGACCATCCCTGATGTACTGTGGATCATCACTGATGTACTATGGATCATCACTGATGTACTGTGGATCATCACTGATGTACTATGGGCCATCACTGGTGTACTATGGGCCATCACTGGTGTACTATGGATCATCACTGATGTACTATGGATCATCACTGATGTACTATGGACCATCACTGATGTACTATGGGCCATCACCGGTGTACTATGGATCATCACCGATGTACTGTGGACCATCCCTGATGTACTGTGGACCATCACTGATGTACTGTGGATCATCACTGATGTACTATGGATCATCACTGATGTACTATAGATCATCACTGATGTACTATAGATCATCACTGATGTACTATGGACCATCACTGATGTACTATAGATCATCACTGAAGTACTATGGACCATCACTGGTGTACTATGGATCATCACTGGTGTACTGTGGATCATCACTGGTGTACTATGGACCATCCCTGATGTACTGTGGATCATCACTGATGTACTATGGATCATCACTGATGTACTATGGATCATCACTGATGTACTATAGTTCATCACTGATGTACTATGGGCCATCACTGGTGTACTATGGATCATCACTGGTGTACTATGGATCATCACTGATGTACTATGGACCATCCCTGATGTACTGTGGATCATCACTGATGTACTGTGGATCATCACTGATGTACTATAGTTCATCACTGATGTACTATGGGCCATCACTGGTGTACTATGGATCATCACTGGTGTACTATGGATCATCACTAATGTACTATGGACCATCCCTGATGTACTGTGGATCATCACTGATGTACTATAGTTCATCACTGATGTACTATGGGCCATCACTGGTGTACTATGGATCATCACTGGTGTACTATGGATCATCACTGATGTACTATAGATCATCACTGATGTACTATAGTTTATCACTGATGTACTATAGATCATCACTGATGTACTATGGACCATCACTGGTGTACTATAGATCATCACTGATGTACTATGGACCATCACTGGTGTACTATGGATCATCACTGGTGTACTGTGGATCATCACTGGTGTACTATGGACCATCCCTGATGTACTGTGGATCATCACTGATGTACTGTGGATCATCACTGATGTACTATAGTTCATCACTGATGTACTATGGGCCATCACTGGTGTACTATGAATCATCACTGGTGTACTATGGATCATCACTGATGTACTATGGACCATCCCTGATGTACTGTGGATCATCACTGATGTACTGTGGTTCATCACTGATGTACTATAGTTCATCACTGATGTACTATGGGCCATCACTGGTGTACTATGGATCATCACTGGTGTACTATGGGCCATCACTGGTGTACTATGGATCATCACTGATGTACTGTGGATCATCACTGATGTACTATAGTTCATCACTGATGTACTATGGGCCATCACTGGTGTACTATGGATCATCACTGGTGTACTATGGGCCATCACTGGTGTACTATGGATCATCACTGGTGTACTATGGATCATCACTGATGTACTGTGGACCATCCCTGATGTACTGTGGATCATCACTGATGTACTGTGGATCATCACTAATGTACTATGGATCATCACTGATGTACTATGGGCCATCACTGGTGTACTATGGGCCATCACTGGTGTACTATGGATCATCACTGATGTACTATGGATCATCACTGATATACTGTGGACCATCCCTGATGTACTGTGGATCATCACTGATGTACTGTGGATCATCACTGAAGTATTGTGGATCATCACTGATGTACTGTGGATCATCACTGATGTACTGTGGATCATCACTGATGCACTGTGTATCATAACTGATGTACTGTGGATCATCACTGATGTACTATAGATCATCACTGATGTACTATAGATCATCACTGATGTACTATGGACCATCACTGATGTACTATAGATCATCACTGATGTACTATGGACCATCACTGGTGTACTATGGATCATCACTGGTGTACTGTGGATCATCACTGATGTACTATGGACCATCCCTGATGTACTGTGGATCATCACTGATGTACTGTGGATCATCACTGATGTACTATAGTTCATCACTGATGTACTATGGGCCATCACTGGTGTACTATGGATCATCACTGGTGTACTATGGATCATCACTGATGTACTATGGACCATCCCTGATGTACTGTGGATCATCACTGATGTACTGTGGATCATCACTGATGTACTATG
Organism: Rana muscosa; assembly: GCA_029206835.1. NCBI lineage: Eukaryota > Metazoa > Chordata > Amphibia > Anura > Ranidae > Rana > Rana muscosa. The sequence continues at coordinate 27,522 of JARGYO010003606.1, forward strand.
GATCATCACTGATGTACTGTGGATCATCACTGATGTACTATAGTTCATCACTGATGTACTATGGGCCATCACTGGTGTACTATGGATCATCACTGGTGTACTATGGATCATCACTGATGTACTATGGACCATCCCTGATGTACTGTGGATCATCACTGATGTACTATAGTTCATCACTGATGTACTATGGGCCATCACTGGTGTACTATGGATCATCACTGGTGTACTATGGATCATCACTGATGTACTATGGACCATCCCTGATGTACTGTGGATCATCACTGAGGTACTGTGGATCATCACTGATGTACTATGGATCATCACTGATGTACTATGGGCTATCACTGGTGCACTATGGGCCATCACTGGTGTACTATGGATCATCACTGGTGTACTATGGATCATCACTGGTGTACTATGGATCATCACTGGTGTACTATGGACCATCACTGATGTACTATGGACCATCACTGATGTACTATGGATCATCACTGATATACTGTGGACCATCCCTGATGTACTGTGGATCATCACTGATGTACTGTGGATCATCACTGAAGTATTGTGGATCATCACTGATGTACTGTGGATCCTCACTAATGTACTGTGGATCATAACTGATGTACTGTAGATCATCACTGATGTACTATAGATCATCACTGGTGTACTATGTATATAGATCATCACTGATGTACTATGGACCATCACTGATGTACTATAGATCATCACTGATGTACTATGGACCATCACTGGTGTACAAAGGATCATCACTGGTGTACTGTGGATCATCACTGGTGTACTATGGACCATCCCTGATGTACTGTGGATCATCACTGATGTACTGTGGATCATCACTGATGTACTATAGTTCATCACTGATGTACTATGGGCCATCACTGGTGTACTATGGATCATCACTGGTGTACTATGGATCATCACTGATGTACTATGGACCATCCCTGATGTACTGTGGATCATCACTGATGTACTATAGTTCATCACTGATGTACTATGGGCCATCACTGGTGTACTATGGATCATCACTGGTGTACTATGGATCATCACTGATGTACTATGGACCATCCCTGATGTACTGTGGATCATCACTGATGTACTGTGGATCATCATTATGTACTATGGATCATCACTGATGTACTATGGGCCATCACTGGTGTACTATGGGCCATCACTGGTGTACTATGGATTATCACTGGTGTACTATGAATCATCACTGGTGTACTATGGACCATCACTGATGTACTGTGGACCACCACTGATGTACTGTGGATCATCACTGATGTACTGTGGATCATCCCTGGTGTACTATGGAACATCACTGGTGTACTATGGATCATCACTGGTGTACTATGGATCATCACTGATGTACTATGGATCATCACTGATGTACTATGGATCATCACTGATGTACTATGGGCCATCACTGGTGTACTATGGGCCATCACTGATGTACTATGGATCATCACTGATATACTGTGGACCATCCCTGATGTACAATGGATCATCACTGATGTACTGTGGATCATCACTGATGTACTATGGATCATCACTGATGTACTGTGGATCATCACTGATGTACTATAGTTCATCAATGATGTACTATGGGCCATCACTGGTGTACTATGGATCATCACTGGTGTACTATGGATCATCACTGATGTACTATGGGCCATCACTGGTGTACTATGGATCATCACTGGTGTACTATGGATCATCACTGATGTACTATAGATCATCACTGATGTACTATAGCTCATCACTGATGTACTATGGACCATCACTGATGTACTATAGATCATCACTGATGTACTATGGACCATCACTGGTGTACTATGGATCATCACTGGTGTACTGTGGATCATCACTGGTGTACTATGGACCATCCCTGATGGACTGTGGATCATCACTGATGTACTGTGGATCATCACTGATGTACTATAGTTCATCACTGATGTACTATGGGCCATCACTGGTGTACTATGGATCATCACTGGTGTACTATGGATCATCACTGATGTACTATGGACCATCCCTGATGTACTGTGGATCATCACTGATGTACTGTGGATCATCACTGATGTACTATGGATCATCACTGATGTACTGTGGATCATCACTGATGTACTATAGTTCATCACTGATGTACTATGGGCCATCACTGGTGTACTATGGATCATTACTGGTGTACTATGGATCATCACTGATGTACTATGGACCATCCCTGATGTACTGTGGATCATCACTGATGTACTATAGTTCATCACTGATGTACTATGGGCCATCACTGGTGTACTATGGATCATCACTGGTGTACTATGGATCATCACTGATGTACTATGGACCATCCCTGATGTACTGTGGATCATCACTGATGTACTGTGGATCATCACTGATGTACTATGGATCATCACTGATGTACTATGGGCCATCACTGGTGTACTATGGGCCATCACTGGTGTACTATGGATCATCACTGGTGTACTATGGACCATCACTGATGTACTATGGACCATCACTGATGTACTATGGATCATCACTGATATACTGTGGACCATCCCTGATGTACTGTGGATCATCACTGATGTACTGTGGATCATCACTGAAGTATTGTAGATCATCACTGATGTACTGTGGATCATCACTGATGTACTGTGTATCATAACTGATGTATTGTGGATCATCACTGATGTACTATAGATCATCACTGATGTACTATAGATCATCACTGATGGACTATGGACCATCACTGATGTACTATAGATCATCACTGGTGTACTATGTATATAGATCATCACTGATGTACTATGGACCATCACTGATGTACTATAGATCATCACTGATGTACTATGGACCATCACTGGTGTACAAAGGATCATCACTGGTGTACTGTGGATCATCACTGGTGTACTATGGACCATCCCTGATGTACTGTGGATCATCACTGATGTACTGTGGATCATCACTGATGTACTATAGTTCATCACTGATGTACTATGGGCCATCACTGGTGTACTATGGATCATCACTGGTGTACTATGGATCATCACTGATGTACTATGGACCATCCCTGATGTACTGTGGATCATCACTGATGTACTATAGTTCATCACTGATGTACTATGGGCCATCACTGGTGTACTATGGATCATCACTGGTGTACTATGGATCATCACTGATGTACTATGGACCATCCCTGATGTACTGTGGATCATCACTGATGTACTGTGGATCATCATTATGTACTATGGATCATCACTGATGTACTATGGGCCATCACTGGTGTACTATGGGCCATCACTGGTGTACTATGGATTATCACTGGTGTACTATGAATCATCACTGGTGTACTATGGACCATCACTGATGTACTGTGGACCACCACTGATGTACTGTGGATCATCACTGATGTACTGTGGATCATCCCTGGTGTACTATGGAACATCACTGGTGTACTATGGATCATCACTGGTGTACTATGGATCATCACTGATGTACTATGGATCATCACTGATGTACTATGGATCATCACTGATGTACTATGGGCCATCACTGGTGTACTATGGGCCATCACTGATGTACTATGGATCATCACTGATATACTGTGGACCATCCCTGATGTACAATGGATCATCACTGATGTACTGTGGATCATCACTGATGTACTATGGATCATCACTGATGTACTGTGGATCATCACTGATGTACTATAGTTCATCAATGATGTACTATGGGCCATCACTGGTGTACTATGGATCATCACTGGTGTACTATGGATCATCACTGATGTACTATGGGCCATCACTGGTGTACTATGGATCATCACTGGTGTACTATGGATCATCACTGATGTACTATAGATCATCACTGATGTACTATAGCTCATCACTGATGTACTATGGACCATCACTGATGTACTATAGATCATCACTGATGTACTATGGACCATCACTGGTGTACTATGGATCATCACTGGTGTACTGTGGATCATCACTGGTGTACTATGGACCATCCCTGATGGACTGTGGATCATCACTGATGTACTGTGGATCATCACTGATGTACTATAGTTCATCACTGATGTACTATGGGCCATCACTGGTGTACTATGGATCATCACTGGTGTACTATGGATCATCACTGATGTACTATGGACCATCCCTGATGTACTGTGGATCATCACTGATGTACTGTGGATCATCACTGATGTACTATGGATCATCACTGATGTACTGTGGATCATCACTGATGTACTATAGTTCATCACTGATGTACTATGGGCCATCACTGGTGTACTATGGATCATTACTGGTGTACTATGGATCATCACTGATGTACTATGGACCATCCCTGATGTACTGTGGATCATCACTGATGTACTATAGTTCATCACTGATGTACTATGGGCCATCACTGGTGTACTATGGATCATCACTGGTGTACTATGGATCATCACTGATGTACTATGGACCATCCCTGATGTACTGTGGATCATCACTGATGTACTGTGGATCATCACTGATGTACTATGGATCATCACTGATGTACTATGGGCCATCACTGGTGTACTATGGGCCATCACTGGTGTACTATGGATCATCACTGGTGTACTATGGACCATCACTGATGTACTATGGACCATCACTGATGTACTATGGATCATCACTGATATACTGTGGACCATCCCTGATGTACTGTGGATCATCACTGATGTACTGTGGATCATCACTGAAGTATTGTAGATCATCACTGATGTACTGTGGATCATCACTGATGTACTGTGTATCATAACTGATGTATTGTGGATCATCACTGATGTACTATAGATCATCACTGATGTACTATAGATCATCACTGATGGACTATGGACCATCACTGATGTACTATAGATCATCACTGATGTACTATGGACCATCACTGGTGTACTATGGATCATCACTGGTGTACTGTGGATCATCACTGGTGTACTATGGACCATCCCTGATGTACTGTGGATCATCACTGATGTACTGTGGATCATCACTGATGTACTATAGTTCATCACTGATGTACTATGGGCCATCACTGGTGTACTATGGATCATCACTGGTGTACTATGGACCATCACTGGTGTACTATGAATCATCACTGGTGTACTGTGGATCATCACTGGTGTACTATGGACCATCCCTGATGTACTGTGGATCATCACTGATGTACTGTGGATCATCACTGATGTACTATAGTTCATCACTGATGTACTATGGGCCATCACTGGTGTACTATGGATCATCACTGGTGTACTATGGATCATCACTGATGTACTATGGACCATCCCTGATGTACTGTGGATCATCACTGATGTACTGTGGATCATCACTGATGTACTATGGATCATCACTGATGTACTGTGGATCATCACTGATGTACTACGGGCCATCACTGGTGTACTATGGGCCATCACTGGTGTACTATGGATCATCACTGGTGTACTATGGATCATCACTGATGTACTATGGATCATCACTGATGTACTATGGACCATCACTGATGTACTATGGGCCATCACTGGTGTACTATGGATCATCACCGATGTACTGTGGACCATCCCTGATGTACTGTGGACCATCACTGATGTACTGTGGATCATCACTGATGTACTATGGATCATCACTGATGTACTATAGATCATCACTGATGTACTATGGACCATCACTGATGTACTATAGATCATCACTGATGTACTATGGACCATCACTGGTGTACTATGGATCATCACTGGTGTACTGTGGATCATCACTGGTGTACTATGGACCATCCCTGATGTACTGTGGATCATCACTGATGTACTATGGATCATCACTGATGTACTATGGATCATCACTGATGTACTATAGTTCATCACTGATGTACTATGGGCCATCACTGGTGTACTATGGATCATCACTGGTGTACTATGGATCATCACTGATGTACTATGGACCATCCCTGATGTACTGTGGATCATCACTGATGTACTGTGGATCATCACTGATGTACTATAGTTCATCACTGATGTACTATGGGCCATCACTGGTGTACTATGGATCATCACTGGTGTACTATGGATCATCACTGATGTACTATGGACCATCCCTGATGTACTGTGGATAATCACTGATGTACTATAGTTCATCACTGATGTACTATGGGCCATCACTGGTGTACTATGGATCATCACTGGTGTACTATGGATCATCACTGATGTACTATAGATCATCACTGATGTACTATAGTTTATCACTGATGTACTATAGATCATCACTGATGTACTATGGACCATCACTGGTGTACTATAGATCATCACTGATGTACTATGGACCATCACTGGTGTACTATGGATCATCACTGGTGTACTGTGGATCATCACTGGTGTACTATGGAACATCCCTGATGTACTGTGGATCATCACTGATGTACTGTGGATCATCACTGATGTACTATAGTTCATCACTGATGTACTATGGGCCATCACTGGTGTACTATGGATCATCACTGGTGTACTATGGATCATCACTGATGTACTATGGACCATCCCTGATGTACTGTGGATCATCACTGATGTACTGTGGATCATCACTGATGTACTATAGATCATCACTGTAGTACTATGGGCCTTGACTGGTGTACTATGGATCATCACTGATGTACTATGGATCATCACTGATGTACTATGGATCATCACTGATGTATTATGGATCATCACTGATGTACTATGAGCCATCACTGATGTACTATGGATCATCACTGGTGTACTATGGATCATCACTGATGTACTATGAGCCATCACTGATGTACTATGGATCATCACTGGTGTACTATGGATCATCACTGGTGTACTATGGATCACCACTGATGTACTATGGATCATCACTGATGTACTATGAGCCATCACTGATGTACTATGGGCCATCCCTGGTGTACTATGGATCATCACTGATGTACTGTGGATCATCACTGATGTACTATGGGACATCACTGGTGTACTATGGGTCATCACTGGTGTACTATGGATCATCACTGGTGTACTATGGGCCATCACTGGTGTACTATGGGCCATCACTGGTGTACTATGGATCTTCACTGGTGTACTATGGACCATCACTGATGTACTATGGATCATCACTGGTGTACTATGGATCATCACTGGTGTACTATGGATCATCCCTGGTGTACTATGGATCATCACTGGTGTACTATGGATCATCACTGATATACTGTGGACCATCCCTGATATACTATGGATCATCCCTGATGTACTGTGGATCATCACTGATGTACTGTGGGCCATCACAGGTGTACTGTGGGCCATCACAGGTGTACTATGGATCATCACTGATGTACTATGGATCATCACTGGTGTACTATGGATCATCACTGATGTACTGTGGACCATCCCTGATGTACTATAGATCATCACTGATGTACTGTGGATCATCACTGATGTATTATGGGCCATCACTGGTGTACTATGGGCCATCACTGGTGTACTATGGATCATCACTGGATTACTATGGATCATCCCTGGTGTACTATGGACCATCACTGATGTGCTTTGGGCCATCACTGGTGTACTATGGATCATCACTGATGTACTGTGGACCATCCCTGATGTACTGTGGAACATCACTGATGTACTATGGATCATCACTGATGTACTATGGACCATCACTGGTGTACTATGGACCATCACTGGTGTACTATGGATCATCACTGATATACTGTGGATCATCACTCATGTACTGTGGGCCATCACTGATGTACTATGGATCATCACTGATATACTGTGGACCATCCCTGATGTATTGTGGATCATCACTGATGTACTGTGGATCATCACTGATGTACTATAGTTCATCACTGATGTACTATGGGCCATCACTGGTGTACTATGGATCATCACTGGTGTACTATGGATCATCACTGATGTACTATGGACCATCCCTGATGTACTGTGGATCATCACTGATGTACTATAGTTCATCACTGATGTACTATGGGCCATCACTGGTGTACTATGGATCATCACTGGTGTACTATGGATCATCACTGATGTACTATAGATCATCACTGATGTACTATAGTTTATCACTGATGTACTATAGATCATCACTGATGTACTATGGACCATCACTGGTGTACTATAGATCATCACTGATGTACTATGGACCATCACTGGTGTACTATGGATCATCACTGGTGTACTGTGGATCATCACTGGTGTACTATGGACCATCCCTGATGTACTGTGGATCATCACTGATGTACTGTGGATCATCACTGATGTACTATAGTTCATCACTGATGTACTATGGGCCATCACTGGTGTACTATGGATCATCACTGGTGTACTATGGATCATCACTGATGTACTATGGACCATCCCTGATGTACTGTGGATCATCACTGAAGTACTGTGGTTCATCACTGATGTACTATAGTTCATCACTGATGTACTATGGGCCATCACTGGTGTACTATGGATCATCACTGGTGTACTATGGGCCATCACTGGTGTACTATGGATCATCACTGATGTACTGTGGATCATCACTGATGTACTATAGTTCATCACTGATGTACTATGGGCCATCACTGGTGTACTATGGATCATCACTGGTGTACTATGGGCCATCACTGGTGTACTATGGATCATCACTGGTGTACTATGGATCATCACTGATGTACTGTGGACCATCCCTGATGTACTGTGGATCATCACTGATGTACTGTGGATCATCACTAATGTACTATGGATCATCACTGATGTACTATGGGCCATCACTGGTGTACTATGGGCCATCACTGGTGTACTATGGATCATCACTGATGTACTATGGATCATCACTGATATACTGTGGACCATCCCTGATGTACTGTGGATCATCACTGATGTACTGTGGATCATCACTGAAGTATTGTGGATCATCACTGATGTACTGTGGATCATCACTGATGTACTGTGGATCATCACTGATGCACTGTGTATCATAACTGATGTACTGTGGATCATCACTGATGTACTATAGATCATCACTGATGTACTATAGATCATCACTGATGTACTATGGACCATCACTGATGTACTATAGATCATCACTGATGTACTATGGACCATCACTGGTGTACTATGGATCATCACTGGTGTACTGTGGATCATCACTGATGTACTATGGACCATCCCTGATGTACTGTGGATCATCACTGATGTACTGTGGATCATCACTGATGTACTATAGTTCATCACTGATGTACTATGGGCCATCACTGGTGTACTATGGATCATCACTGGTGTACTATGGATCATCACTGATGTACTATGGACCATCCCTGATGTACTGTGGATCATCACTGATGTACTGTGGATCATCACTGATGTACTATGGATCATCACTGATGTACTGTGGATCATCACTGATGTACTATAGTTCATCACTGATGTACTATGGGCCATCACTGGTGTACTATGGATCATCACTGGTGTACTATGGATCATCACTGATGTACTATGGACCATCCCTGATGTACTGTGGATCATCACTGATGTACTATAGTTCATCACTGATGTACTATGGGCCATCACTGGTGTACTATGGATCATCACTGGTGTACTATGGATCATCACTGATGTACTATGGACCATCCCTGATGTACTGTGGATCATCACTGAGGTACTGTGGATCATCACTGATGTACTATGGATCATCACTGATGTACTATGGGCTATCACTGGTGCACTATGGGCCATCACTGGTGTACTATGGATCATCACTGGTGTACTATGGATCATCACTGGTGTACTATGGATCATCACTGGTGTACTATGGACCATCACTGATGTACTATGGACCATCACTGATGTACTATGGATCATCACTGATATACTGTGGACCATCCCTGATGTACTGTGGATCATCACTGATGTACTGTGGATCATCACTGAAGTATTGTGGATCATCACTGATGTACTGTGGATCCTCACTAATGTACTGTGGATCATAACTGATGTACTGTAGATCATCACTGATGTACTATAGATCATCACTGGTGTACTATGTATATAGATCATCACTGATGTACTATGGACCATCACTGATGTACTATAGATCATCACTGATGTACTATGGACCATCACTGGTGTACTATGGATCATCACTGGTGTACTGTGGATCATCACTGGTGTACTATGGACATCCCTGATGTACTGTGGATCATCACTGATGTACTGTGGATCATCACTGATGTACTATAGTTCATCACTGATGTACTATGGGCCATCACTGGTGTACTATGGATCATCACTGATGTACTATGGACCATCCCTGATGTACTGTGGATCATCACTGATGTACTATAGTTCATCACTGATGTACTATGGGCCATCACTGGTGTACTATGGATCATCACTGGTGTACTATGGATCATCACTGATGTACTATGGACCATCCCTGATGTACTGTGGATCATCCTGATGTACTGTGGATCATCACTGATGTACTATGGATCATCACTGATGTACTATGGGCCATCACTGGTGTACTATGGGCCATCACTGGTGTACTATGGATTATCACTGGTGTACTATGAATCATCACTGGTGTACTATGGACCATCACTGATGTACTGTGGACCACCACTGATGTACTGTGGATCATCACTGATGTACTGTGGATCATCCCTGGTGTACTATGGAACATCACTGGTGTACTATGGATCATCACTGGTGTACTATGGATCATCACTGATGTACTATGGATCATCACTGATGTACTATGGATCATCACTGATGTACTATGGGCCATCACTGGTGTACTATGGGCCATCACTGATGTACTATGGATCATCACTGATATACTGTGGACCATCCCTGATGTACAATGGATCATCACTGATGTACTGTGGATCATCACTGATGTACTATGGATCATCACTGATGTACTGTGGATCATCACTGATGTACTATAGTTCATCACTGATGTACTATGGGCCATCACTGGTGTACTATGGATCATCACTGGTGTACTATGGATCATCACTGATGTACTATGGCCCATCACTGGTGTACTATGGATCATCACTGGTGTACTATGGATCATCACTGAGTGTACTATAGATCATCACTGATGTACTATAGCTCATCACTGATGTACTATGGACCATCACTGATGTACTATAGATCATCACTGATGTACTATGGACCATCACTGGTGTACTATGGATCATCACTGGTGTACTGTGGATCATCACTGGTGTACTATGGACCATCCCTGATGTACTGTGGATCATCACTGATGTACTGTGGATCATCACTGATGTACTATAGTTCATCACTGATGTACTATGGGCCATCACTGGTGTACTATGGATCATCACTGGTGTACTATGGATCATCACTGATGTACTATGGACCATCCCTGATGTACTGTGGATCATCACTGATGTACTGTGGATCATCACTGATGTACTATGGATCATCACTGATGTACTGTGGATCATCACTGATGTACTATAGTTCATCACTGATGTACTATGGGCCATCACTGGTGTACTATGGATCATTACTGGTGTACTATGGAATCATCACTGATGTACTATGGACCATCCCTGATGTACTGTGGATCATCACTGATGTACTATAGTTCATCACTGATGTACTATGGGCCATCACTGGTGTACTATGGATCATCACTGGTGTACTATGGATCATCACTGATGTACTATGGACCATCCCTGATGTACTGTGGATCATCACTGATGTACTGTGGATCATCACTGATGTACTATGGATCATCACTGATGTACTATGGGCCATCACTGGTGTACTATGGGCCATCACTGGGTGTACTATGGATCATCACTGGTGTACTATGGACCCATCACTGATGTACTATGGACCATCACTGATGTACTATGGATCATCACTGATATACTGTGGACCATCCCTGATGTACTGTGGATCATCACTGATGTACTGTGGATCATCACTGAAGTATTGTGGATCATCACTGATGTACTGTGGATCATCACTGATGTACTGTGTATCATAACTGATGTATTGTGGATCATCACTGATGTACTATAGATCATCACTGATGTACTATAGATCATCACTGATGGACTATGGACCATCACTGATGTACTATAGATCATCACTGATGTACTATGGACCATCACTGGTGTACTTGGATCATCACTGGTGTACTGTGGATCATCACTGGTGTACTATGGACCATCCCTGATGTACTGTGGATCATCCTGATGTACTGTGGATCATCACTGATGTACTATAGTTCATCACTGATGTACTATGGGCCATCACTGGTGTACTATGGATCATCACTGGTGTACTATGGACCATCACTGGTGTACTATGAATCATCACTGGTGTACTGTGGATCATCACTGGTGTACTATGGACCATCCCTGATGTACTGTGGATCATCACTGATGTACTGTGGATCATCACTGATGTACTATAGTTCATCACTGATGTACTATGGGCCATCACTGGTGTACTATGGATCATCACTGGTGTACTATGGATCATCACTGATGTACTATGGACCATCCCTGATGTACTGTGGATCATCACTGATGTACTGTGGATCATCACTGATGTACTATGGATCATCACTGATGTACTGTGGATCATCACTGATGTACTATGGGCCATCACTGGTGTACTATGGGCCATCACTGGTGTACTATGGATCATCACTGATGTACTATGGATCATCACTGATGTACTATGGACCATCACTGATGTACTATGGGCCATCACTGGTGTACTATGGATCATCACCGATGTACTGTGGACCATCCCTGATGTACTGTGGACCATCACTGATGTACTGTGGATCATCACTGATGTACTATGGATCATCACTGATGTACTATAGATCATCACTGATGTACTATGGACCATCACTGATGTACTATAGATCATCACTGATGTACTATGGACCATCACTGGTGTACTATGGATCATCACTGGTGTACTGTGGATCATCACTGGTGTACTATGGACCATCCCTGATGTACTGTGGATCATCACTGATGTACTATGGATCATCACTGATGTACTATGGATCATCACTGATGTACTATAGTTCATCACTGATGTACTATGGGCCATCACTGGTGTACTATGGATCATCACTGGTGTACTATGGATCATCACTAGATGTACTATGGACCATCCCTGATGTACTGTGGATCATCACTGATGTACTGTGGATCATCACTGATGTACTATAGTTCATCACTGATGTACTATGGGCCATCACTGGTGTACTATGGATCATCACTGGTGTACTATGGATCATCACTGATGTACTATGGACCATCCCTGATGTACTGTGGATAATCACTGATGTACTATAGTTCATCACTGATGTACTATGGGCCATCACTGGTGTACTATGAATCATCACTGGTGTACTATGGATCATCACTGATGTACTATAGATCATCACTGATGTACTATAGTTTATCACTGATGTACTATAGATCATCACTGATGTACTATGGACCATCACTGGTGTACTATAGATCATCACTGATGTACTATGGACCATCACTGGTGTACTATGGATCATCACTGGTGTACTGTGGATCATCACTGGTGTACTATGGAACATCCCTGATGTACTGTGGATCATCACTGATGTACTGTGGATCATCACTGATGTACTATAGTTCATCACTGAAGTACTATGGGCCATCACTGGTGTACTATGGATCATCACTGGTGTACTATGGATCATCACTGATGTACTATGGACCATCCCTGATGTACTGTGGATCATCACTGATGTACTGTGGATCATCACTGATGTACTATAGATCATCACTGTAGTACTATGGGCCATGACTGGTGTACTATGGATCATCACTGATGTACTATGGATCATCACTGATGTACTATGGATCATCACTGATGTATTATGGATCATCACTGATGTACTATGAGCCATCACTGATGTACTATGGATCATCACTGGTGTACTATGGATCATCACTGATGTACTATGAGCCATCACTGATGTACTATGGATCATCACTGGTGTACTATGGATCATCACTGGTGTACTATGGATCACCACTGATGTACTATGGATCATCACTGATGTACTATGAGCCATCACTGATGTACTATGGGCCATCCCTGGTGTACTATGGATCATCACTGATGTACTGTGGATCATCACTGATGTACTATGGGACATCACTGGTGTACTATGGGCCATCACTGGTGTACTATGGATCATCACTGGTGTACTATGGGCCATCACTGGTGTACTATGGGCCATCACTGGTGTACTATGGATCTTCACTGGTGTACTATGGACCATCACTGATGTACTATGGATCATCACTGGTGTACTATGGATCATCACTGGTGTACTATGGATCATCCCTGGGTGTACTATGGATCATCACTGGTGTACTATGGATCATCACTGATATACTGTGGACCATCCCTGATATACTATGGATCATCCTGATGTACTGTGGATCATCACTGATGTACTGTGGGCCATCACAGGTGTACTGTGGGCCATCACAGGTGTACTATGGATCATCACTGATGTACTATGGATCATCACTGGTGTACTATGGATCATCACTGATGTACTGTGGACCATCCCTGATGTACTATGGATCATCACTGATGTACTATGGACCATCACTGATGTACTATGGGCCATCACTGGTGTACTATGGATCATCACCGATGTACTGTGGACCATCCCTGATGTACTGTGGACCATCACTGATGTACTGTGGATCATCACTGATGTACTATGGATCATCACTGATGTACTAGGATCATCACTGATGTACTATGGACCATCACTGATGTACTATAGATCATCACTGATGTACTATGGACCATCACTGGTGTACTATGGATCATCACTGGTGTACTGTGGATCATCACTGGTGTACTATGGACCATCCCTGATGTACTGTGGATCATCACTGATGTACTATGGATCATCACTGATGTACTATGGATCATCACTGATGTACTATAGTTCATCACTGATGTACTATGGGCCATCACTGGTGTACTATGGATCATCACTGGTGTACTATGGATCATCACTGATGTACTATGGACCATCCCTGATGTACTGTGGATCATCACTGATGTACTGTGGATCATCACTGATGTACTATAGTTCATCACTGATGTACTATGGGCCATCACTGGTGTACTATGGATCATCACTGGTGTACTATGGATCATCACTGATGTACTAAGGACCATCCCTGATGTACTGTGGATAATCACTGATGTACTATAGTTCATCACTGATGTACTATGGGCCATCACTGGTGTACTATGAATCATCACTGGTGTACTATGGATCATCACTGATGTACTATAGATCATCACTGATGTACTATAGTTTTATCACTGATGTACTATAGATCATCACTGATGTACTATGGACCATCACTGGTGTACTATAGATGATCACTGATGTACTATGGACCATCACTGGTGTACTATGGATCATCACTGGTGTACTGTGGATCATCACTGGTGTACTATGGAACATCCCTGATGTACTGTGGATCATCACTGATGTACTGTGGATCATCACTGATGTACTATAGTTCATCACTGATGTACTATGGGCCATCACTGGTGTACTATGGATCATCACTGGTGTACTATGGATCATCACTGATGTACTATGGACCATCCCTGATGTACTGTGGATCATCACTGATGTACTGTGGATCATCAATGATGTACTATAGATCATCACTGTAGACTATGGGGCCATGACTGGTGTACTATGGATCATCACTGATGTACTATGGATCATCACTGATGTACTATGGATCATCACTGATGTATTATGGATCATCACTGATGTACTATGAGCCATCACTGATGTACTATGGATCATCACTGTTGTACTATGGATCATCACTGATGTACTATGAGCCATCACTGATGTACTATGGATCATCACTGTGTACTATGGATCATCACTGGTGTACTATGGATCACCACTGATGTACTATGGATCATCACTGATGTACTATGAGCCATCACTGATGTACTATGGGCCATCCCTGGTTTACTATGGATCATCACTGATGTACTGTGGATCATCACTGATGTACTATGGGACATCACTGGTGTACTATGGGCCATCACTGGTGTACTATGGATCATCACTGGTGTACTATGGGCCATCACTGGTGTACTATGGGCCATCACTGGTGTACTATGGATCTTCACTGGTGTACTATGGACCATCACTGATGTACTATGGATCATCACTGGTGTACTATGGATCATCACTGGTGTACTATGGATCATCCCTGGTGTACTATGGATCATCACTGGTGTACTATGGATCATCACTGATATACTGTGGACCATCCCTGATATACTATGGATCATCCCTGATGTACTGTGGATCATCACTGATGTACTGTGGGCCATCACAGGTGTACTGTGGGCCATCACAGGTGTACTATGGATCATCACTGATGTACTATGGATCATCACTGGTGTACTATGGATCATCACTGATGTACTGTGGACCATCCCTGATGTACTATAGATCATCACTGATGTACTGTGGATCATCACTGATGTACTATGGGCCATCACTGGTGTACTATGGGCCATCACTGGTGTACTATGGATCATCACTGGATTACTATGGATCATCCTGGTGTACTATGGACCATCACTGATGTGCTTTGGGCCATCACTGGTGTACTATGGATCATCACTGATGTACTGTGGACCATCCCTGATGTACTGTGGATCATCACTGATGTACTATGGATCATCACTGATGTACTATGGACCATCACTGGTGTACTATGGACCATCACTGGTGTACTATGGATCATCACTGATATACTGTGGATCATCACTGATGTACTGTGGGCCATCACTGATGTACTATGGATCATCACTGATATACTGTGGACCATCCCTGATGTATTGTGGATCATCACTGATGTACTGTGGATCATCACTGATGTACTATAGATCATCACTGAAGTACTATGGGCCATCACTGGTGTACTATGGATCATCACTGGTGTACTATGGGCCATCACTGGTGTACTATGGATCATCACTGATGTACTATGGATCATCACTGATGTACTATGGATCATGACTGGTGTACTATGGATCATCACTGATGTACTGTGGACCATCCCTGATGTCCTGTGGATCATCACTGATGTACTGTGGATCATCACTGATGTACTGTGGATCATCACTGATGTACTATGGATCATCACTGATGTACCGTGGATCATCACTGATGTACTGTGGATCATCACTGATGTACTATAGATCATCACTGAAGTACTATGGGCCATCACTGGTGTACTATGGATCATCACTGATGTATTATGGATCATCACTGATGTACTATGAGCCATCACTGATGTACTATGGATCATCACTGGTGTACTATGGGCCATCACTGAAGTACTATGGATCATCACTGGTGTACTATGGATCATCACTGGTGTACTATGGGCCATCACTGATGTACTATGGATCATCACTGGTGTACTATGGATCATCACTGATGTACTATAGATCATCACTGATGTACTATAGCTCATCACTGGTATACTATGGGCCATCTCTGGTGTACTATGGATCATCACTGGTGTACTATGGGCCATCACTGGTGTACTATGGATCATCACTGGTGTACTGTGGATCATCACTGGTGTACTATGGACCATCCCTGATGTACTGTGGATCATCACTGATGTACTGTGGATCATCACTGATGTACTATAGTTCATCACTGATGTACTATGGGCCATCACTGGTGTACTATGGATCATCACTGGTGTACTATGGATCATCACTGGTGTACTATGGATCATCACTGATGTACTATGGACCATCCCTGATGTACTGTGGATCATCACTGATGTACTGTGGATCATCACTGATGTACTATGGATCATCACTGATGTACTGTGGAACATCACTGATGTACTATAGTTCATCACTGATTGTACTATGGGCCATCACTGGTGTACTATGGATCATCACTGGTGTACTATGAATCATCACTGATGTACTATGGACCATCCCTAATGTACTGTGGATCATCACTGATGTACTATAGTTCATCACTGATGTACTATGGGCCATCACTGGTGTACTATAGATCATCACTGGTGTACTATGGATCATCACTGATGTACTATGGGCCATCACTGGTGTACTATGGGCCATCACTGGTGTACTATGGATCATCACTGGTGTTCTATGGACCATCACTGATGTACTATGGACCATCACTGATGTACTATGGACCATCACTGATGTACTATGGATCATCACTGATATACTGTGGACCATCCCTGATGTACTGTGGATCATCACTGATGTACTGTGGATCATCACTGAAGTATTGTGGATCATCACTGATGTACTGTGGATCATCACTGATGTACTGTGTATCATAACTGATGTACTGTGGATCATCACTGATGTACTATAGATCATCACTGATGTACTATAGATCATCACTGATGTACTATGGACCATCACTGACGTACTATAGATCATCACTGATGTACTATGGACCATCACTGGTGTACTATGGATCATCACTGGTGTACTGTGGATCATCACTGGTGTACTATGGACCATCCCTGATGTACTGTGGATCATCACTGATGTACTGTGGATCATCACTGATGTACTATAGTTCATCACTGATGTACTATGGGCCATCACTGGTGTACTATGGATCATCACTGGTGTACTATGGATCATCACTGATGTACTATGGACCATCCCTGATGTACTGTGGATCATCACTGATGTACTGTGATCATCACTGATGTACTATGGATCATCACTGATGTACTATGGATCATCACTGATGTACTATGGACCATCCCTGATGTACTGTGGATCATCACTGATGTACTGT
>JARGYO010003607.1:0-28776 GCA_029206835.1 Rana muscosa
CACAAACTAATGGACAGACTGAAAGGGTCAATCAAACCCTTGAACAGTACCTACGATGCTTTTCTTCTTTTGCACAGGATGACTGGCTATCACTTCTCCCACTCGCGGAATTTTCATACAATAATTCCACCCATTCGGCAACCAAACAGTCACCTTTTTTCGCCAATTATGGATACCATCCTTCTTTCTTGCCTGAGCTGCCTATTGATTCTTCTGTACCTGCCGTACAAGACAGGTTGAACTTCCTTAACTCCAACTACCAATTACTGCAGGATACAATCTCCAAGACCCAGACAGACTGAAAGGGTCAATCAAACCCTTGAACAGTACCTACGATGCTTTTCTTCTTTTGCACAGGATGACTGGCTATCACTTCTTCCACTCGCGGAATTTTCATACAATAATTCCACCCATTCGGCAACCAAACAGTCACCTTTTTTCGCCAATTATGGATACAATCCTTCTTTCTTGCCTGAGCTGCCTATTGATTCTTCTGTACCTGCCGTACAAGACAGGTTGAACTTCCTTAACTCCAACTACCAATTACTGCAGGATACAATCTCCAAGACCCAGGCAGATAATAAAAAGTTCTTCGACAAGAAGAGAAGAGGCAATTTGAATCTTGAACCTGGAGATAAGGTCTGGCTTTCCACAGCGAACTTGAAACTAAGTTGCCCCTCGAGGAAGCTTGGCCCAAGATTTTTGGGGCCTTTTCCAGTACCTCGCTGCCCGTCTGCTACCGAACCCGGCCACCCTTGTGATCCTGCACCAGCCTCCTGCTTGGCTTAACGCTGTCTAGAGTGCCTGTGCTAGCTGTCCATCCTACCAGCTTTCCTGAGTCCAGTTCCTTACCAGATGCTCTGCCTGCATCTCCACGTCTACAACTCAGCTGACAAGTTCTGCACGCAACTACAGGCTCTCGTGTAACTCCTCACCCTAGGTCTGTCCCATCCTCAGTGGGGCTTGGGTTGGAGATACAAGGGAGGCCGACCTCGTCATTCCAGACTCCTACCAGGTACGTGACAATACCAGTCAGCCAGAGATGGAGTCTGGAATGGAGGCCTCTCCACCGAAGGACATTTACCAAACTATTTCTGCGCTCTCAAATATTGTGCAGAAGTTACAAGAGCGGGTCACTTTGGGATTCACAAGACGGCTAATTTGATCTCCCGTACATTCTGGTGGCCAAACTTGATGCACGACTGCAAGAAATATGTAAGATCTTGTATTTCATGCCTTCGGAATAAGACAGACAGAGCCAGAACTTGGGGTCTACTTGAGCCCCTTCCTGTACCTGAGAAACCATGGAGCATGATCTCCATGGATTTTATAGTAGAACTTCCCCCATCTGAAGACTTCACTACCATTTTCGTTGTGGTTGATCGTTTGACCAAAATGGCCCACTTTGTACCTCTGCAAGGAACTCCTTCTGCCCCGGAGACTGCCTCAACTTTTATCAAGGAGATTGTAAGGTTGCATGGCATCCCTGACAGCATAGTTTCTGATCGAGGGGTGCAGTTCACTTCTAGATTTTGGAGGGCCTTATGTGAAACTTTGAACATTGAACTCCGCATCTCCACAGCTTATCACCAACAAACTAATGGACAGACTGAAAGGGTCAATCAAACCCTTGAACAGTACCTACGATGCTTTTCTTCTTTTGCGCAGGATGACTGGCTATCACTTCTCCCACTCGCGGAATTTTCATACAATAATTCCACCCATTCGGCAACCAAACAGTCACCTTTTTTCGCCAATTATGGATACCATCCTTCTTTCTTGCCTGAGCTGCCTATTGATTCTTCTGTACCTGCCGTACAAGACAGGTTGAACTTCCTTAACTCCAACTACCAATTACTGCAGGTCCCAGAACAGTTCAGAGTTGCCGTCCTAGGGCGATGTCATGATCATCCCCTAGCGGGTCACTTTGGGATTCACAAGACGGCTAATTTGATCTCCCGTACATTCTGGTGGCCAAACTTGATGAACGACTGCAAGAAATATGTAAGATCTTGTATTTCATGCCTTCGGAATAAGACAGACAGAGCCAGAACTTGGGGTCTACTTGAGCCCCTTCCTGTACCTGAGAAACCATGGAGCATGATCTCCATGGATTTTATAGTAGAACTTCCCCCATCTGAAGACTTCACTACCATTTTCGTTGTGGTTGATCGTTTGACCAAAATGGCCCACTTTGTACCTCTGCAAGGAACTCCTTCTGCCCCGGAGACTGCCTCAACTTTTATCAAGGAGATTGTAAGGTTGCATGGCATCCCTAACAGCATAGTTTCTGATCGAGGGGTGCAGTTCACTTCTAGATGTTGGAGGGCCTTATGTGAGACTTTGAACATTGAACTTCGCCTCTCCACAGCTTATCACCCACAAACTAATGGACAGACTGAAAGGGTCAATCAAACCCTTGAACAGTACCTACGATGCTTTTCTTCTTTGCACAGGATGACTGGCTATCACTTCTCCCACTCGCGGAATTTTCATACAATAATTCAGCCCATTCGGCAACCAAACAGTCACCTTTTTTCGCCAATTATGGATACCATCCTTCTTTCTTGCCTGAGCTGCCTATTGATTCTTCTGTACCTGCCGTACAAGACAGGTTGAACTTCCTTAACTCCAACTACCAATTACTGCAGGTCCCAGAACAGTTCAGAGTTGCCGTCCTAGGGCGATGTCATGATCATCCCCTAACGGGTCACTTTGGGATTCACAAGACGGCTAATTTGATCTCCCGTACATTCTGGTGGCCAAACTTGAACGACTGCAAGAAATATGTAAGATCTTGTATTTCATGCCTTCGGAATAAGACAGACAGAGCCAGAACTTGGGGTCTACTTGAGCCCCTTCCTGTACCTGAGAAACCATGGAGCATGATCTCCATGGATTTTATAGTAGAACTTCCCCCATCTGAAGACTTCACTACCATTTTCGTTGTGGTTGTTCGTTTGACCAAAATGGCCCACTTTGTACCTCTGCAAGGAACTCCTTCTGCCCCGGAGACTGCCTCAACTTTTATCAAGGAGATTGTAAGGTTGCATGGCATCCCTGACAGCATAGTTTCTGATCGAGGGGTGCAGTTCACTTCTAGATTTTGGAGGGCCTTATGTGAAACTTTGAACATTGAACTCCGCCTCTCCACAGCTTATCACCCACAAACTAATGGACAGACTGAAAGGGTCAATCAAACCCTTGAACAGTACCTACGATGCTTTTCTTCTTTTGCACAGGATGACTGGCTATCACTTCTCCCACTCGCGGAATTTTCATACAATAATTCCACCCATTCGGCAACCAAACAGTCACCTTTTTTCGCCAATTATGGATACCATCCTTCTTTCTTGCCTGAGCTGCCTATTGATTCTTCTGTACCTGCCGTACAAGACAGGTTGAACTTCCTTAACTCCAACTACCAATTACTGCAGGATACAATCTCCAAGACCCAGACAGACTGAAAGGGTCAATCAAACCCTTGAACAGTACCTACGATGCTTTTCTTCTTTTGCACAGGATGACTGGCTATCACTTCTTCCACTCGCGGAATTTTCATACAATAATTCCACCCATTCGGCAACCAGTCACCTTTTTTCGCCAATTATGGATACAATCCTTCTTTCTTGCCTGAGCTGCCTATTGATTCTTCTGTACCTGCCGTACAAGACAGGTTGAACTTCCTTAACTCCAACTACCAATTACTGCAGGATACAATCTCCAAGACCCAGGCAGATAATAAAAAGTTCTTCGACAAGAAGAGAAGAGGCAATTTGAATCTTGAACCTGGAGATAAGGTCTGGCTTTCCACAGCGAACTTGAAACTAAGTTGCCCCTCGAGGAAGCTTGGCCCAAGATTTTTGGGGCCTTTTCCAGTACCTCGCTGCCCGTCTGCTACCGAACCCGGCCACCCTTGTGATCCTGCACCAGCCTCCTGCTTGGCTTAACGCTGTCTAGAGTGCCTGTGCTAGCTGTCCATCCTACCAGCTTTCCTGAGTCCAGTTCCTTACCAGATGCTCTGCCTGCATCTCCACGTCTACAACTCAGCTGACAAGTTCTGCACGCAACTACAGGCTCTCGTGTAACTCCTCACCCTAGGTCTGTCCCATCCTCAGTGGGGCTTGGGTTGGAGATACAAGGGAGGCCGACCTCGTCATTCCAGACTCCTACCAGGTACGTGACAATACCAGTCAGCCAGAGATGGAGTCTGGAATGGAGGCCTCTCCACCGAAGGACATTTACCAAACTATTTCTGCGCTCTCAAATATTGTGCAGAAGTTACAAGAGCGGGTCACTTTGGGATTCACAAGACGGCTAATTTGATCTCCCGTACATTCTGGTGGCCAAACTTGATGCACGACTGCAAGAAATATGTAAGATCTTGTATTTCATGCCTTCGGAATAAGACAGACAGAGCCAGAACTTGGGGTCTACTTGAGCCCCTTCCTGTACCTGAGAAACCATGGAGCATGATCTCCATGGATTTTATAGTAGAACTTCCCCCATCTGAAGACTTCACTACCATTTTCGTTGTGGTTGATCGTTTGACCAAAATGGCCCACTTTGTACCTCTGCAAGGAACTCCTTCTGCCCCGGAGACTGCCTCAACTTTTATCAAGGAGATTGTAAGGTTGCATGGCATCCCTGACAGCATAGTTTCTGATCGAGGGGTGCAGTTCACTTCTAGATTTTGGAGGGCCTTATGTGAAACTTTGAACATTGAACTCCGCATCTCCACAGCTTATCACCAACAAACTAATGGACAGACTGAAAGGGTCAATCAAACCCTTGAACAGTACCTACGATGCTTTTCTTCTTTTGCGCAGGATGACTGGCTATCACTTCTCCCACTCGCGGAATTTTCATACAATAATTCCACCCATTCGGCAACCAAACAGTCACCTTTTTTCGCCAATTATGGATACCATCCTTCTTTCTTGCCTGAGCTGCCTATTGATTCTTCTGTACCTGCCGTACAAGACAGGTTGAACTTCCTTAACTCCAACTACCAATTACTGCAGGTCCCAGAACAGTTCAGAGTTGCCGTCCTAGGGCGATGTCATGATCATCCCCTAGCGGGTCACTTTGGGATTCACAAGACGGCTAATTTGATCTCCCGTACATTCTGGTGGCCAAACTTGATGAACGACTGCAAGAAATATGTAAGATCTTGTATTTCATGCCTTCGGAATAAGACAGACAGAGCCAGAACTTGGGGTCTACTTGAGCCCCTTCCTGTACCTGAGAAACCATGGAGCATGATCTCCATGGATTTTATAGTAGAACTTCCCCCATCTGAAGACTTCACTACCATTTTCGTTGTGGTTGATCGTTTGACCAAAATGGCCCACTTTGTACCTCTGCAAGGAACTCCTTCTGCCCCGGAGACTGCCTCAACTTTTATCAAGGAGATTGTAAGGTTGCATGGCATCCCTAACAGCATAGTTTCTGATCGAGGGGTGCAGTTCACTTCTAGATGTTGGAGGGCCTTATGTGAGACTTTGAACATTGAACTTCGCCTCTCCACAGCTTATCACCCACAAACTAATGGACAGACTGAAAGGGTCAATCAAACCCTTGAACAGTACCTACGATGCTTTTCTTCTTTGCACAGGATGACTGGCTATCACTTCTCCCACTCGCGGAATTTTCATACAATAATTCAGCCCATTCGGCAACCAAACAGTCACCTTTTTTCGCCAATTATGGATACCATCCTTCTTTCTTGCCTGAGCTGCCTATTGATTCTTCTGTACCTGCCGTACAAGACAGGTTGAACTTCCTTAACTCCAACTACCAATTACTGCAGGTCCCAGAACAGTTCAGAGTTGCCGTCCTAGGGCGATGTCATGATCATCCCCTAACGGGTCACTTTGGGATTCACAAGACGGCTAATTTGATCTCCCGTACATTCTGGTGGCCAAACTTGAACGACTGCAAGAAATATGTAAGATCTTGTATTTCATGCCTTCGGAATAAGACAGACAGAGCCAGAACTTGGGGTCTACTTGAGCCCCTTCCTGTACCTGAGAAACCATGGAGCATGATCTCCATGGATTTTATAGTAGAACTTCCCCCATCTGAAGACTTCACTACCATTTTCGTTGTGGTTGTTCGTTTGACCAAAATGGCCCACTTTGTACCTCTGCAAGGAACTCCTTCTGCCCCGGAGACTGCCTCAACTTTTATCAAGGAGATTGTAAGGTTGCATGGCATCCCTGACAGCATAGTTTCTGATCGAGGGGTGCAGTTCACTTCTAGATTTTGGAGGGCCTTATGTGAAACTTTGAACATTGAACTCCGCCTCTCCACAGCTTATCACCCACAAACTAATGGACAGACTGAAAGGGTCAATCAAACCCTTGAACAGTACCTACGATGCTTTTCTTCTTTTGCACAGGATGACTGGCTATCACTTCTCCCACTCGCGGAATTTTCATACAATAATTCCACCCATTCGGCAACCAAACAGTCACCTTTTTTCGCCAATTATGGATACCATCCTTCTTTCTTGCCTGAGCTGCCTATTGATTCTTCTGTACCTGCCGTACAAGACAGGTTGAACTTCCTTAACTCCAACTACCAATTACTGCAGGATACAATCTCCAAGACCCAGACAGACTGAAAGGGTCAATCAAACCCTTGAACAGTACCTACGATGCTTTTCTTCTTTTGCACAGGATGACTGGCTATCACTTCTTCCACTCGCGGAATTTTCATACAATAATTCCACCCATTCGGCAACCAGTCACCTTTTTTCGCCAATTATGGATACAATCCTTCTTTCTTGCCTGAGCTGCCTATTGATTCTTCTGTACCTGCCGTACAAGACAGGTTGAACTTCCTTAACTCCAACTACCAATTACTGCAGGATACAATCTCCAAGACCCAGGCAGATAATAAAAAGTTCTTCGACAAGAAGAGAAGAGGCAATTTGAATCTTGAACCTGGAGATAAGGTCTGGCTTTCCACAGCGAACTTGAAACTAAGTTGCCCCTCGAGGAAGCTTGGCCCAAGATTTTTGGGGCCTTTTCCAGTACCTCGCTGCCCGTCTGCTACCGAACCCGGCCACCCTTGTGATCCTGCACCAGCCTCCTGCTTGGCTTAACGCTGTCTAGAGTGCCTGTGCTAGCTGTCCATCCTACCAGCTTTCCTGAGTCCAGTTCCTTACCAGATGCTCTGCCTGCATCTCCACGTCTACAACTCAGCTGACAAGTTCTGCACGCAACTACAGGCTCTCGTGTAACTCCTCACCCTAGGTCTGTCCCATCCTCAGTGGGGCTTGGGTTGGAGATACAAGGGAGGCCGACCTCGTCATTCCAGACTCCTACCAGGTACGTGACAATACCAGTCAGCCAGAGATGGAGTCTGGAATGGAGGCCTCTCCACCGAAGGACATTTACCAAACTATTTCTGCGCTCTCAAATATTGTGCAGAAGTTACAAGAGCGGGTCACTTTGGGATTCACAAGACGGCTAATTTGATCTCCCGTACATTCTGGTGGCCAAACTTGATGCACGACTGCAAGAAATATGTAAGATCTTGTATTTCATGCCTTCGGAATAAGACAGACAGAGCCAGAACTTGGGGTCTACTTGAGCCCCTTCCTGTACCTGAGAAACCATGGAGCATGATCTCCATGGATTTTATAGTAGAACTTCCCCCATCTGAAGACTTCACTACCATTTTCGTTGTGGTTGATCGTTTGACCAAAATGGCCCACTTTGTACCTCTGCAAGGAACTCCTTCTGCCCCGGAGACTGCCTCAACTTTTATCAAGGAGATTGTAAGGTTGCATGGCATCCCTGACAGCATAGTTTCTGATCGAGGGGTGCAGTTCACTTCTAGATTTTGGAGGGCCTTATGTGAAACTTTGAACATTGAACTCCGCATCTCCACAGCTTATCACCAACAAACTAATGGACAGACTGAAAGGGTCAATCAAACCCTTGAACAGTACCTACGATGCTTTTCTTCTTTTGCGCAGGATGACTGGCTATCACTTCTCCCACTCGCGGAATTTTCATACAATAATTCCACCCATTCGGCAACCAAACAGTCACCTTTTTTCGCCAATTATGGATACCATCCTTCTTTCTTGCCTGAGCTGCCTATTGATTCTTCTGTACCTGCCGTACAAGACAGGTTGAACTTCCTTAACTCCAACTACCAATTACTGCAGGTCCCAGAACAGTTCAGAGTTGCCGTCCTAGGGCGATGTCATGATCATCCCCTAGCGGGTCACTTTGGGATTCACAAGACGGCTAATTTGATCTCCCGTACATTCTGGTGGCCAAACTTGATGAACGACTGCAAGAAATATGTAAGATCTTGTATTTCATGCCTTCGGAATAAGACAGACAGAGCCAGAACTTGGGGTCTACTTGAGCCCCTTCCTGTACCTGAGAAACCATGGAGCATGATCTCCATGGATTTTATAGTAGAACTTCCCCCATCTGAAGACTTCACTACCATTTTCGTTCTGGTTGATCGTTTGACCAAAATGGCCCACTTTGTACCTCTGCAAGGAACTCCTTCTGCCCCGGAGACTGCCTCAACTTTTATCAAGGTGATTGTAAGGTTGCATGGCATCCCTGACAGCATAGTTTCTGATCGAGGGGTGCAGTTCACTTCTAGATTTTGGAGGGCCTTATGTGAAACTTTGAACTTTGAACCCCGCCTCTCCACAGCTTATCACCCACAAACTATTGGACAGACTGAAAGAGTCAATCAAACCCTTGAACAGTACCTACGATGCTTTTCTTCTTTTGCACAGGATGACTGGCTATCACTTCTCCCACTCGCGGAATTTTCATACAATAATTCCACCCATTCGGCAACCAAACAGTCACCTTTTTTCGCCAATTATGAATACCATCCTTCTTTCTTGCCTGAGCTGCCTATTGATTCTTCTGTACCTGCCGTACAAGACAGGTTGAACTTCCTTAACTCCAACTACCAATTACTGCAGGGACGGTCACCTCATGCGGAAGTCGCTCTTCCATGCGACCAAGATTCTCTTGTAACTTCTGCACAATATTTGAGAGCGCAGAAATAGTTTGGTAAATGTCCTTCGGTGGAGAGGCCTCCCTTCCAGACTCCATCTCTGGCTGACTGGTACTGTCACGTACCTGGTAGGAGTCTGGAATGACGAGGTCGGCCTCCCTTGTATCTCCAACCCAAGCCCCACTGAGGATGGGACAGACCTAGGGTGAGGAGTTACACGAGTGCCTGTAGTTGCGTGCAGAACTTGTCAGCTGAGTTGCAGACGTGGAGATGCAGGCAGAGCATCTGGTAAGGAACTGGACTCAGGAAAGCTGGTAGGATGGACAGCTAGCACAGGCACTGGAGACAGCGTTAAGCCAAGCAGGAGGCTGGTGCAGGATCACAAGGGTGGCCGGGTTCGGTAGCAGACGGGCAGCGAGGTACAAGGCACAGGCAGGAGGGAGGTCAGATGGGAAGCCGAGATCAGGAACCAGTAATCAAGTATTCAAGTCCGGAAGCAAGGTCAAAGGGAAGCCAAGGTTCAGCAACAGGGATCAAGCCAGGTTTAAACAGAGTTCAGGTATCAGGGTACTTGCTGAAGACCAGTCAGCACTTGTCAGAAGTCAGAGCATCCTTTAAGTAGGCAGGCTGGTGCCAAAGGGAATTAGGAGCGTGCTCCTGCGCGCGCACGTTGCCCGTGCGCACGCGCATGCGCGAATTGCGCACACGCATGCGCAATGGTACTCCGGAAAGGCCGCTGCGTACTGGGGATGCGCGCGCCAGCATTCCGAGACTGTTGACGAATGCGCGCATGCGCAGACGGATTCCCGGCAGCTTCCTTACATTGCCCCCCTTAGGGGCAGACTCTGGATGCCCCTCATGACCTCTTTTTCCGGGTGGCGTAGAAAGAAAGCTCGTACCAGTCTTGGAGCATGCACATCAGAAGCTGGTTCCCAGGAACTTTCTTCCGGCCCGTAGCCTTTCCATTTAATGAGAAACTGTGTTTGGTTACCTCTCTTCCTACAGTCCAATACGGCCTCCACCTCAAATTCCTCATTCCCTTCGATAAGTAGCGGTGGAGGGGTTTCAGAAATCTGATTTGGGAAAGGATTTGGCACTGTAGGCTTCAACAAAGAAACATGGAATACTGGGTGGATTCTCAGGTTCTTGGGTAACACTAATTCGAATGCTACTGCATTAATCTTTCTCTTGACTGGAAAAGGCCCCAAAAATCTTGGGCCAAGCTTCCTCGAGGGGCAACTTAGTTTCAAGTTCGCTGTGGAAAGCCAGACCTTATCTCCAGGTTCAAGATTCAAATTGCCTCTTCTCTTCTTGTCGAAGAACTTTTTATTATCTGCCTGGGTCTTGGAGATTGTATCCTGCAGTAATTGGTAGTTGGAGTTAAGGAAGTTCAACCTGTCTTGTACGGCAGGTACAGAAGAATCAATAGGCAGCTCAGGCAAGAAAGAAGGATGGTATCCATAATTGGCGAAAAAAGGTGACTGTTTGGTTGCCGAATGGGTGGAATTATTGTATGAAAATTCCGCGAGTGGAAGAAGTGATAGCCAGTCATCCTGTGCAAAAGAAGAAAAGCATCGTAGGTACTGTTCAAGGGTTTGATTGACCCTTTCAGTCTGTCTATTAGTTTGTGGGTGATAAGCTGTGGAGAGGCGGAGTTCAATGTTCAAAGTTTCACATAAGGCCCTCCAAAATCTAGAAGTGAACTGCATCCCTCGATCAGAAACTATGCTGTCAGGGATGCCATGCAACCTTACAATCTCCTTGATAAAAGTTGAGGCAGTCTCCGGGGCAGAAGGAGTTCCTTGCAGAGGTACAAAGTGGGCCATTTTGGTCAAACGAACAACCACAACGAAAATGGTAGTGAAGTCTTCAGATGGGGGAAGTTCTACTATAAAATCCATGGAGATCATGCTCCATGGTTTCTCAGGTACAGGAAGGGGCTCAAGTAGACCCCAAGTTCTGGCTCTGTCTGTCTTATTCCGAAGGCATGAAATACAAGATCTTACATATTTCTTGCAGTCGTTCTTCAAGTTTGGCCACCAGAATGTACGGGAGATCGAATTAGCCGTCTTGTGAATCCCAAAGTGACCCGCTAGGGGATGATCATGACATCGCCCTAGGACGGCAACTCTGAACTGTTCTGGGATAAAGATTTGCCTCTTTGACAAATAGGCCTCTTAGTACAGGCCATCCCTTAGTTGAAGAGCCAGGTCCTTGGAAGGCGGTTGGTCTTCCACATATTTTCTTATATGTGACATCAGATCCGCCTGAAGAAGTAAAAAATTATTGGCTGGTAAAATAGTATCAGGTTCCGAGGATACAACTGGATCACTGAACATGCGGGACAAGGCATCTGGTTTCCCGTTCTTTGAGCCAGGACGGTAGGTTATATGAAACATGAAACGAGAGAAAAAAAGTGCCCATCTTGCCTGCCGAGGTCTTAGGCGTTTAGCTGTCTTCAAATACTCAAGATTCTTGTGATCTGTGAAGATAAGAATTGGGTGAGAAGCTCCCTCCAAAAGGTAACGCCATTCTTCAAGAGCGGCCTTGATAGCCAGTAGCTCTCGGTCACCAACATCATAATTCCTTTCGGAAGGATTTAATTTTTTAGAGAAGAAGGCCACAGGGTGGAGCAATGATTTGGGCCCTTGGCGTTGGGAAATAATAGCCTCAACTGCATTTTCCGAGGCGTCTACCTCCAAAACATAAGCTAAGGAGGGATCGGGATGTTTCAAGATGGGAGCTGAGGTGAATAAGGCTTTCAACTGTTCAAACGCTGTCTGAGCCTCTGGGGTCCATCGAAAGGGAACATGCTGTTTCGTTAGCTGAGTAATGGGAGTGATGATGCCAGAAAAGTCCTTAATAAATGTTCTATAAAAGTTAGCAAACCCCACGAACCTCTGTACAGCTTTTCTGTCAGTAGGAGCAGACCATTCCAAGACAGAAGCGACTTTCTAAGGGTCCATGGAGATTCCTTCGGCGGAGATGACAAGCCCTAGGAAATGCACAACTTGCTTTTCAAAGTCGCATTTTTCAGCCTTTGCGTAAAGTCAGTGTTCCCGCAATCGAGCTAATACCTTTTTTACATGAGTCCGATGGGATTCTAAAGTTTCAGAGAATACAAGGATGTCATCCAGATACACGATGACGAATAAATCAAGAAAGTCCCGAAAAAAATCGTTTACCAGATGCTGGAATGTGGCTGGAGCATTGCAGAGCCCGAATGGCATGACTAAATACTCAAAGTGGCCAAAACGTGTCCGGAAGGCCGTCTTCCATTCGTCTCCCTCCCTGATTCTGACAAGATTATAGGCACCCCTCAAGTCCAGTTTGGAGAACACTCGTGCCCCTCGCAGCCTCTGGAATAGTTCGGGAATCAGAGGAAGAGGGTACCGATTCTTGACAGTGACCCTGTTAAGGTCACGATAGTCCACACAGGGCCTCAAGGTGTGGTCTTTTTTCTCAACGAAGAAAATACCGGCTCCTGCTGGTGAAGTGGAAGGCCGAATGAACTGCTTTTCAAGGCTCTCGTCGATATAGGTACGCAGGGCTTCCAATTCAGGCTCAGAGAGAGGGTAAATCCGACCAAACGGGATCTCGGCTCCCGGTAGAAGTTCAATGGGGCAATCGTAAGTTCTATGAGGTGGAAGAGTGTCTGCACCCTTTTTATTAAAGACGTCCAGAAATTCGTGATAAGCAACCGGGATCAGTTTAGAGGCTTCATGGTCAGGGTGGATACCCAGGAGGTGCGTGGAGTTGACAGTTCCTCCCAAGAGGCAGTGCGTCTGGCAGTAGTTGGACGAAAAAGAGATATCTCCGGTAAGCCAGTCAACGTGAGGGTTGTGTGCCTTCAACCATGGAATGCCGAGGATAACGGGAAACATGGGAGAAGCTATGACATCCAAACGGAGGAGTTCGCTATGGCCTGAAGAAGTCTGGCAGAGAATAGGCAAGGTCCCCTGAGTAACCGGGCCTGATTTAATACCGGAGCCGTCAGCCAGATGGACATGGAACCCTTGCCTCTTGGTACCCAAGGGCAGCTGCTGAAGAGAAGCAAATGCAGAGTCCACAAAACAGCTGCAGGCCCCAGAGTCTATGATTGCAAGTACTGAAACCGTCTTTTCGGGGAGCTGAAGCTTGATGGGAAGAGAGACATGTGACTGATCCTTCCCAGGGAGATGCATCACAAGAGGCTGACGGGAAGAGATCCTGCAGGTCTCTGCCGGACAAGTTCGTATGAAGTGGCCAACCTCCCCGCAGTAGAGACACAGACTGCCTTGGACTCGACGTAGACGTTCAGCAGGAGAAAGAGGAAACCTACGAAAACTGCTGTGAGGTGCCTTATGCTGTTCCCTCCTTCTGGGGGAAGGAACAGGTAGAGGAGCAGGGGCGGCTGGCCTTGAAACCACAGAAAGAGTCCCTTTAGATTTTTCCGATTGCCTTTCTCGAAACCGCCGATCGATCTGAATAGTTAAATTTATCAGATCTTCCAGGGACGCGGGTATTCCCACTCTGGCAAGTTCATCTTTTACGGTGTCAGAAAGTCCTAGACGGAACTGGTGACGAAGTGCAGAGTGATTCCATTGAGTATCTGCGCTCCAAACACGAAAGTCAGTTACGTAATCTTCAACAGGCCTTGGCCCTTGCTGTAATTTGTCAAGCATGGATTCGGCAGTTTGCTGGGAAAAGGGGTCAGTGGTCAGGGGTCAGGAGGCTGGTGCAGGATCACAAGGGTGGCCGGGTTCGGTAGCAGACGGGCAGCGAGGTACTGGAAAAGGTTCAAGATTCAAATTGCCTCTTCTCTTCTTGTCGAATAACTTTTTATTATCTGCCTGGGTCTTGGAGATTGTATCCTGCAGTAATTGGTAGTTAGAGTTAAGGAAGTTCAACCTGTCGTGTACGGCAGGTACAGAAGAATCAATAGGCAGCTCAGGCAAGAAAGAAGGATGGTATCCATAATTGACGAAAAAAGGTGACTGTTTGGTTGCCGAATGGGTGGAATTATTGTATGAAAATTCCGCGAGTGGGAGAAGTGATAGCCAGTCATCCTGCGCAAAAGAAGAAAAGCATCGTAGGTACTGTTCAAGGGTTTGATTGACCCTTTCAGTCTGTCCATTAGTTTGTGGGTGATAAGCTGGCCACTAGAATGTACGGGAGATCAAATTAGCCGTCTTGTGAATCCCAAAGTGACCCGCTCTTGTAACTTCTGCACAATATTTGAGAGCGCAGAAATAGTTTGGTAAATGTCCTTCGGTGGAGAGGCCTCCCTTCCAGACTCCATCTCTGGCTGACTGGTACTGTCACGTACCTGGTAGGAGTCTGGAATGACGAGGTCGGCCTCCCTTGTATCTCCAACCCAAGCCCCACTGAGGATGGGACAGACCTAGGGTGAGGAGTTACACGAGTGCCTGTAGTTGCGTGCAGAACTTGTCAGCTGAGTTGCAGACGTGGAGATGCAGGCAGAGCATCTGGTAAGGAACTGGACTCAGGAAAGCTGGTAGGATGGACAGCTAGCACAGGCACTGGAGACAGCGTTAAGCCAAGCAGGAGGCTGGTGCAGGATCACAAGGGTGGCCGGGTTCGGTAGCAGACGGGCAGCGAGGTACTGGAAAAGGTTCAAGATTCAAATTGCCTCTTCTCTTCTTGTCGAAGAACTTTTTATTATCTGCCTGGGTCTTGGAGATTGTATCCTGCAGTAATTGGTAGTTGGAGTTAAGGAAGTTCAACCTGTCTTGTACGGCAGGTACAGAAGAATCAATAGGCAGCTCAGGCAAGAAAGAAGGATGGTATCCATAATTGGCCCCTTCCTGTACCTGAGAAACCATGGAGCATGATCTCCATGGATTTTATAGTAGAACTTCCCCCATCTGAAGACTTCACTACCATTTTCGTTGTGGTTGATCGTTTGACCAAAAATGGCCCACTTTGTACCTCTGCAAGGCCATCAATCAAACCCTTGAACAGTACCTACGATGCTTTTCTTCTTTTGCACAGGATGACTGGCTATCACTTCTCCCACTCGCGGAATTTTCATACAATAATTCCACCCATTCGGTAACCAAACAGTCACCTTTTTACGCCAATTATGGATACCATCCTTCTTTCTTGCCTGAGCTGCCTACTGATTCTTCTGTACCTGCCGTACAAGACAGGTTGAACTTCCTTAACTCCAACTACCAATTACTGCAGGTCCCAGAACAGTTCAGAGTTGCCGTCCTAGGGCGATGTCATGATCATCCCCTAGCGGGTCACTTTGGGATTCACAAGACGGCTAATTTGATCTCCCGTACATTCTGGTGGCCAAACTTGATGAACGACTGCAAGAAATATGTAAGATCTTGTATTTCATGCCTTCGGAATAAGACAGACAGAGCCAGAACTTGGGGTCTACTTGAGCCCCTTCCTGTACCTGAGAAACCATGGAGCATGATCTCCATGGATTTTATAGTAGAACTTCCCCCATCTGAAGACTTCACTACCATTTTCGTTGTGGTTGATCGTTTGACCAAAATGGCCCACTTTGTACCTCTGCAAGGAACTCCTTCTGCCCCGGAGACTGACTCAACTTTTATCAAGGAGATTGTAAGGTTGCATGGCATCCCTGAGAGCATAGTTTCTGATCGAGGGGTGCAGTTCACTTCTAGATTTTGGAGGGCTTTATGTGAAACTTTGAACATTGAACTCCGCCTCTCCACAGCTTATCACCCACAAACTAATGGACAGACTGAAAGGGTCAATCAAACCCTTGAACAGTACCTACGATGCTTTTCTTCTTTTGCACAGGATGACTGGCAATCACTTCTCCCACTCGCGGAATTTTCATACAATAATTCCACCCATTCGGCAACCAAACAGTCACCTTTTTTCGCCAATTATGGATACCATCCTTCTTTCTTGCCTGAGCTGCCTATTGATTCTTCTGTACCTGCCGTACAAGACAGGTTGAACTTCCTTAACTCCAACTACCAATTACTGCAGGATACAATCTCCAAGACCCAGGCAGATAATAAAAAGTTCTTCGACAAGAAGAGAAGAGGCAATTTGAATCCACGCACCTCCTGGGTATCCACCCTGACCATGAAGCCTCTAAACTGATCCCGGTTGCTTATCACGAATTTCTGGACGTCTTTAATAAAAAGGGTGCAGACACTCTTCCACCTCATAGAACTTACGATTGCCCCATTGAACTTCTACCGGGAGCCGAGATCCCGTTTGGTCGGATTTACCCTCTCTCTGAGCCTGAATTGGAAGCCCTGCGTACCTATATCGACGAGAGCCTTGAAAAGCAGTTCATTCGGCCTTCCACTTCACCAGCAGGAGCCGGTATTTTCTTCGTTGAGAAAAAAGACCACACCTTGAGGCCCTGTGTGGACTATCGTGACCTTAACAGGGTCACTGTCAAGAATCGGTACCCTCTTCCTCTGATTCCCGAACTATTCCAGAGGCTGCGAGGGGCACGAGTGTTCTCCAAACTGGACTTGAGGGGTGCCTATAATCTTGTCAGAATCAGGGAGGGAGACGAATGGAAGACGGCCTTCCGGACACGTTTTGGCCACTTTGAGTATTTAGTCATGCCATTCGGGCTCTGCAATGCTCCAGCCACATTCCAGCATCTGGTAAACGATTTTTTTCGGGACTTTCTTGATTTATTCGTCATCGTGTATCTGGATGACATCCTTGTATTCTCTGAAACTTTAGAATCCCATCGGACTCATGTAAAAAAGGTATTAGCTCGATTGCGGGAACACTGACTTTACGCAAAGGCTGAAAAATGCGACTTTGAAAAGCAAGTTGTGCATTTCCTAGGGCTTGTCATCTCCGCCGAAGGAATCTCCATGGACCCTTAGAAAGTCGCTTCTGTCTTGGAATGGTCTGCTCCTACTGACAGAAAAGCTGTACAGAGGTTCGTGGGGTTTGCTAACTTTTATAGAACATTTATTAAGGACTTTTCTGGCATCATCACTCCCATTACTCAGCTAACGAAACAGCATGTTCCCTTTCGATGGACCCCAGAGGCTCAGACAGCGTTTGAACAGTTGAAAGCCTTATTCACCTCAGCTCCCATCTTGAAACATCCCGATCCCTCCTTAGCTTATGTTTTGGAGGTAGACGCCTCGGAAAATGCAGTTGAGGCTATTATTTCCCAACGCCAAGGGCCCAAATCATTGCTCCACCCTGTGGCCTTCTTCTCTAAAAAATTAAATCCTTCCGAAAGGAATTATGATGTTGGTGACCGAGAGCTACTGGCTATCAAGGCCGCTCTTGAAGAATGGCGTTACCTTTTGGAGGGAGCTTCTCACCCAATTCTTATCTTCACAGATCACAAGAATCTTGAGTATTTGAAGACAGCTAAACGCCTAAGACCTCGGCAGGCAAGATGGGCACTTTTTTTCTCTCGTTTCATGTTTCATATAACCTACCGTCCTGGCTCAAAGAACGGGAAACCAGATGCCTTGTCCCGCATGTTCAGTGATCCAGTTGTATCCTCGGAACCTGATACTATTTTACCAGCCAATAATTTTTTACTTCTTCAGGCGGATCTGATGTCACATATAAGAAAATATGTGGAAGACCAACCGCCTTCCAAGGACCTGGCTCTTCAACTAAGGGATGGCCTGTACTAAGAGGCCTATTTGTCAAAGAGGCAAATCTTTATCCCAGAACAGTTCAGAGTTGCCGTCCTAGGGCGATGTCATGATCATCCCCTAGCGGGTCACTTTGGGATTCACAAGACGGCTAATTCGATCTCCCGTACATTCTGGTGGCCAAACTTGAAGAACGACTGCAAGAAATATGTAAGATCTTGTATTTCATGCCTTCGGAATAAGACAGACAGAGCCAGAACTTGGGGTCTACTTGAGCCCCTTCCTGTACCTGAGAAACCATGGAGCATGATCTCCATGGATTTTATAGTAGAACTTCCCCCATCTGAAGACTTCACTACCATTTTCGTTGTGGTTGTTCGTTTGACCAAAATGGCCCACTTTGTACCTCTGCAAGGAACTCCTTCTGCCCCGGAGACTGCCTCAACTTTTATCAAGGAGATTGTAAGGTTGCATGGCATCCCTGACAGCATAGTTTCTGATCGAGGGGTGCAGTTCACTTCTAGATTTTGGAGGGCCTTATGTGAAACTTTGAACATTGAACTCCGCCTCTCCACAGCTTATCACCCACAAACTAATGGACAGACTGAAAGGGTCAATCAAACCCTTGAACAGTACCTACGATGCTTTTCTTCTTTTGCACAGGATGACTGGCTATCACTTCTCCCACTCGCGGAATTTTCATACAATAATTCCACCCATTCGGCAACCAAACAGTCACCTTTTTTCGCCAATTATGGATACCATCCTTCTTTCTTGCCTGAGCTGCCTATTGATTCTTCTGTACCTGCCGTACAAGACAGGTTGAACTTCCTTAACTCCAACTACCAATTACTGCAGGATACAATCTCCAAGACCCAGACAGACTGAAAGGGTCAATCAAACCCTTGAACAGTACCTACGATGCTTTTCTTCTTTTGCACAGGATGACTGGCTATCACTTCTTCCACTCGCGGAATTTTCATACAATAATTCCACCCATTCGGCAACCAAACAGTCACCTTTTTTCGCCAATTATGGATACAATCCTTCTTTCTTGCCTGAGCTGCCTATTGATTCTTCTGTACCTGCCGTACAAGACAGGTTGAACTTCCTTAACTCCAACTACCAATTACTGCAGGATACAATCTCCAAGACCCAGGCAGATAATAAAAAGTTCTTCGACAAGAAGAGAAGAGGCAATTTGAATCTTGAACCTGGAGATAAGGTCTGGCTTTCCACAGCGAACTTGAAACTAAGTTGCCCCTCGAGGAAGCTTGGCCCAAGATTTTTGGGGCCTTTTCCAGTACCTCGCTGCCCGTCTGCTACCGAACCCGGCCACCCTTGTGATCCTGCACCAGCCTCCTGCTTGGCTTAACGCTGTCTAGAGTGCCTGTGC
This sequence comes from Rana muscosa, assembly GCA_029206835.1. Classification (NCBI taxonomy): domain Eukaryota; kingdom Metazoa; phylum Chordata; class Amphibia; order Anura; family Ranidae; genus Rana; species Rana muscosa. The sequence goes on from JARGYO010003607.1 coordinate 18,991, forward strand.
TAGCTGTCCATCCTACCAGCTTTCCTGAGTCCAGTTCCTTACCAGATGCTCTGCCTGCATCTCCACGTCTACAACTCAGCTGACAAGTTCTGCACGCAACTACAGGCTCTCGTGTAACTCCTCACCCTAGGTCTGTCCCATCCTCAGTGGGGCTTGGGTTGGAGATACAAGGGAGGCCGACCTCGTCATTCCAGACTCCTACCAGGTACGTGACAATACCAGTCAGCCAGAGATGGAGTCTGGAATGGAGGCCTCTCCACCGAAGGACATTTACCAAACTATTTCTGCGCTCTCAAATATTGTGCAGAAGTTACAAGAGCGGGTCACTTTGGGATTCACAAGACGGCTAATTTGATCTCCCGTACATTCTGGTGGCCAAACTTGATGCACGACTGCAAGAAATATGTAAGATCTTGTATTTCATGCCTTCGGAATAAGACAGACAGAGCCAGAACTTGGGGTCTACTTGAGCCCCTTCCTGTACCTGAGAAACCATGGAGCATGATCTCCATGGATTTTATAGTAGAACTTCCCCCATCTGAAGACTTCACTACCATTTTCGTTGTGGTTGATCGTTTGACCAAAATGGCCCACTTTGTACCTCTGCAAGGAACTCCTTCTGCCCCGGAGACTGCCTCAACTTTTATCAAGGAGATTGTAAGGTTGCATGGCATCCCTGACAGCATAGTTTCTGATCGAGGGGTGCAGTTCACTTCTAGATTTTGGAGGGCCTTATGTGAAACTTTGAACATTGAACTCCGCATCTCCACAGCTTATCACCAACAAACTAATGGACAGACTGAAAGGGTCAATCAAACCCTTGAACAGTACCTACGATGCTTTTCTTCTTTTGCGCAGGATGACTGGCTATCACTTCTCCCACTCGCGGAATTTTCATACAATAATTCCACCCATTCGGCAACCAAACAGTCACCTTTTTTCGCCAATTATGGATACCATCCTTCTTTCTTGCCTGAGCTGCCTATTGATTCTTCTGTACCTGCCGTACAAGACAGGTTGAACTTCCTTAACTCCAACTACCAATTACTGCAGGTCCCAGAACAGTTCAGAGTTGCCGTCCTAGGGCGATGTCATGATCATCCCCTAGCGGGTCACTTTGGGATTCACAAGACGGCTAATTTGATCTCCCGTACATTCTGGTGGCCAAACTTGATGAACGACTGCAAGAAATATGTAAGATCTTGTATTTCATGCCTTCGGAATAAGACAGACAGAGCCAGAACTTGGGGTCTACTTGAGCCCCTTCCTGTACCTGAGAAACCATGGAGCATGATCTCCATGGATTTTATAGTAGAACTTCCCCCATCTGAAGACTTCACTACCATTTTCGTTGTGGTTGATCGTTTGACCAAAATGGCCCACTTTGTACCTCTGCAAGGAACTCCTTCTGCCCCGGAGACTGCCTCAACTTTTATCAAGGAGATTGTAAGGTTGCATGGCATCCCTAACAGCATAGTTTCTGATCGAGGGGTGCAGTTCACTTCTAGATGTTGGAGGGCCTTATGTGAGACTTTGAACATTGAACTTCGCCTCTCCACAGCTTATCACCCACAAACTAATGGACAGACTGAAAGGGTCAATCAAACCCTTGAACAGTACCTACGATGCTTTTCTTCTTTGCACAGGATGACTGGCTATCACTTCTCCCACTCGCGGAATTTTCATACAATAATTCAGCCCATTCGGCAACCAAACAGTCACCTTTTTTCGCCAATTATGGATACCATCCTTCTTTCTTGCCTGAGCTGCCTATTGATTCTTCTGTACCTGCCGTACAAGACAGGTTGAACTTCCTTAACTCCAACTACCAATTACTGCAGGTCCCAGAACAGTTCAGAGTTGCCGTCCTAGGGCGATGTCATGATCATCCCCTAACGGGTCACTTTGGGATTCACAAGACGGCTAATTTGATCTCCCGTACATTCTGGTGGCCAAACTTGAACGACTGCAAGAAATATGTAAGATCTTGTATTTCATGCCTTCGGAATAAGACAGACAGAGCCAGAACTTGGGGTCTACTTGAGCCCCTTCCTGTACCTGAGAAACCATGGAGCATGATCTCCATGGATTTTATAGTAGAACTTCCCCCATCTGAAGACTTCACTACCATTTTCGTTGTGGTTGTTCGTTTGACCAAAATGGCCCACTTTGTACCTCTGCAAGGAACTCCTTCTGCCCCGGAGACTGCCTCAACTTTTATCAAGGAGATTGTAAGGTTGCATGGCATCCCTGACAGCATAGTTTCTGATCGAGGGGTGCAGTTCACTTCTAGATTTTGGAGGGCCTTATGTGAAACTTTGAACATTGAACTCCGCCTCTCCACAGCTTATCACCCACAAACTAATGGACAGACTGAAAGGGTCAATCAAACCCTTGAACAGTACCTACGATGCTTTTCTTCTTTTGCACAGGATGACTGGCTATCACTTCTCCCACTCGCGGAATTTTCATACAATAATTCCACCCATTCGGCAACCAAACAGTCACCTTTTTTCGCCAATTATGGATACCATCCTTCTTTCTTGCCTGAGCTGCCTATTGATTCTTCTGTACCTGCCGTACAAGACAGGTTGAACTTCCTTAACTCCAACTACCAATTACTGCAGGATACAATCTCCAAGACCCAGACAGACTGAAAGGGTCAATCAAACCCTTGAACAGTACCTACGATGCTTTTCTTCTTTTGCACAGGATGACTGGCTATCACTTCTTCCACTCGCGGAATTTTCATACAATAATTCCACCCATTCGGCAACCAAACAGTCACCTTTTTTCGCCAATTATGGATACAATCCTTCTTTCTTGCCTGAGCTGCCTATTGATTCTTCTGTACCTGCCGTACAAGACAGGTTGAACTTCCTTAACTCCAACTACCAATTACTGCAGGATACAATCTCCAAGACCCAGGCAGATAATAAAAAGTTCTTCGACAAGAAGAGAAGAGGCAATTTGAATCTTGAACCTGGAGATAAGGTCTGGCTTTCCACAGCGAACTTGAAACTAAGTTGCCCCTCGAGGAAGCTTGGCCCAAGATTTTTGGGGCCTTTTCCAGTACCTCGCTGCCCGTCTGCTACCGAACCCGGCCACCCTTGTGATCCTGCACCAGCCTCCTGCTTGGCTTAACGCTGTCTAGAGTGCCTGTGCTAGCTGTCCATCCTACCAGCTTTCCTGAGTCCAGTTCCTTACCAGATGCTCTGCCTGCATCTCCACGTCTACAACTCAGCTGACAAGTTCTGCACGCAACTACAGGCTCTCGTGTAACTCCTCACCCTAGGTCTGTCCCATCCTCAGTGGGGCTTGGGTTGGAGATACAAGGGAGGCCGACCTCGTCATTCCAGACTCCTACCAGGTACGTGACAATACCAGTCAGCCAGAGATGGAGTCTGGAATGGAGGCCTCTCCACCGAAGGACATTTACCAAACTATTTCTGCGCTCTCAAATATTGTGCAGAAGTTACAAGAGCGGGTCACTTTGGGATTCACAAGACGGCTAATTTGATCTCCCGTACATTCTGGTGGCCAAACTTGATGCACGACTGCAAGAAATATGTAAGATCTTGTATTTCATGCCTTCGGAATAAGACAGACAGAGCCAGAACTTGGGGTCTACTTGAGCCCCTTCCTGTACCTGAGAAACCATGGAGCATGATCTCCATGGATTTTATAGTAGAACTTCCCCCATCTGAAGACTTCACTACCATTTTCGTTGTGGTTGATCGTTTGACCAAAATGGCCCACTTTGTACCTCTGCAAGGAACTCCTTCTGCCCCGGAGACTGCCTCAACTTTTATCAAGGAGATTGTAAGGTTGCATGGCATCCCTGACAGCATAGTTTCTGATCGAGGGGTGCAGTTCACTTCTAGATTTTGGAGGGCCTTATGTGAAACTTTGAACATTGAACTCCGCATCTCCACAGCTTATCACCAACAAACTAATGGACAGACTGAAAGGGTCAATCAAACCCTTGAACAGTACCTACGATGCTTTTCTTCTTTTGCGCAGGATGACTGGCTATCACTTCTCCCACTCGCGGAATTTTCATACAATAATTCCACCCATTCGGCAACCAAACAGTCACCTTTTTTCGCCAATTATGGATACCATCCTTCTTTCTTGCCTGAGCTGCCTATTGATTCTTCTGTACCTGCCGTACAAGACAGGTTGAACTTCCTTAACTCCAACTACCAATTACTGCAGGTCCCAGAACAGTTCAGAGTTGCCGTCCTAGGGCGATGTCATGATCATCCCCTAGCGGGTCACTTTGGGATTCACAAGACGGCTAATTTGATCTCCCGTACATTCTGGTGGCCAAACTTGATGAACGACTGCAAGAAATATGTAAGATCTTGTATTTCATGCCTTCGGAATAAGACAGACAGAGCCAGAACTTGGGGTCTACTTGAGCCCCTTCCTGTACCTGAGAAACCATGGAGCATGATCTCCATGGATTTTATAGTAGAACTTCCCCCATCTGAAGACTTCACTACCATTTTCGTTGTGGTTGATCGTTTGACCAAAATGGCCCACTTTGTACCTCTGCAAGGAACTCCTTCTGCCCCGGAGACTGCCTCAACTTTTATCAAGGAGATTGTAAGGTTGCATGGCATCCCTAACAGCATAGTTTCTGATCGAGGGGTGCAGTTCACTTCTAGATGTTGGAGGGCCTTATGTGAGACTTTGAACATTGAACTTCGCCTCTCCACAGCTTATCACCCACAAACTAATGGACAGACTGAAAGGGTCAATCAAACCCTTGAACAGTACCTACGATGCTTTTCTTCTTTGCACAGGATGACTGGCTATCACTTCTCCCACTCGCGGAATTTTCATACAATAATTCAGCCCATTCGGCAACCAAACAGTCACCTTTTTTCGCCAATTATGGATACCATCCTTCTTTCTTGCCTGAGCTGCCTATTGATTCTTCTGTACCTGCCGTACAAGACAGGTTGAACTTCCTTAACTCCAACTACCAATTACTGCAGGTCCCAGAACAGTTCAGAGTTGCCGTCCTAGGGCGATGTCATGATCATCCCCTAACGGGTCACTTTGGGATTCACAAGACGGCTAATTTGATCTCCCGTACATTCTGGTGGCCAAACTTGAACGACTGCAAGAAATATGTAAGATCTTGTATTTCATGCCTTCGGAATAAGACAGACAGAGCCAGAACTTGGGGTCTACTTGAGCCCCTTCCTGTACCTGAGAAACCATGGAGCATGATCTCCATGGATTTTATAGTAGAACTTCCCCCATCTGAAGACTTCACTACCATTTTCGTTGTGGTTGTTCGTTTGACCAAAATGGCCCACTTTGTACCTCTGCAAGGAACTCCTTCTGCCCCGGAGACTGCCTCAACTTTTATCAAGGAGATTGTAAGGTTGCATGGCATCCCTGACAGCATAGTTTCTGATCGAGGGGTGCAGTTCACTTCTAGATTTTGGAGGGCCTTATGTGAAACTTTGAACATTGAACTCCGCCTCTCCACAGCTTATCACCCACAAACTAATGGACAGACTGAAAGGGTCAATCAAACCCTTGAACAGTACCTACGATGCTTTTCTTCTTTTGCACAGGATGACTGGCTATCACTTCTCCCACTCGCGGAATTTTCATACAATAATTCCACCCATTCGGCAACCAAACAGTCACCTTTTTTCGCCAATTATGGATACCATCCTTCTTTCTTGCCTGAGCTGCCTATTGATTCTTCTGTACCTGCCGTACAAGACAGGTTGAACTTCCTTAACTCCAACTACCAATTACTGCAGGATACAATCTCCAAGACCCAGACAGACTGAAAGGGTCAATCAAACCCTTGAACAGTACCTACGATGCTTTTCTTCTTTTGCACAGGATGACTGGCTATCACTTCTTCCACTCGCGGAATTTTCATACAATAATTCCACCCATTCGGCAACCAAACAGTCACCTTTTTTCGCCAATTATGGATACAATCCTTCTTTCTTGCCTGAGCTGCCTATTGATTCTTCTGTACCTGCCGTACAAGACAGGTTGAACTTCCTTAACTCCAACTACCAATTACTGCAGGATACAATCTCCAAGACCCAGGCAGATAATAAAAAGTTCTTCGACAAGAAGAGAAGAGGCAATTTGAATCTTGAACCTGGAGATAAGGTCTGGCTTTCCACAGCGAACTTGAAACTAAGTTGCCCCTCGAGGAAGCTTGGCCCAAGATTTTTGGGGCCTTTTCCAGTACCTCGCTGCCCGTCTGCTACCGAACCCGGCCACCCTTGTGATCCTGCACCAGCCTCCTGCTTGGCTTAACGCTGTCTAGAGTGCCTGTGCTAGCTGTCCATCCTACCAGCTTTCCTGAGTCCAGTTCCTTACCAGATGCTCTGCCTGCATCTCCACGTCTACAACTCAGCTGACAAGTTCTGCACGCAACTACAGGCTCTCGTGTAACTCCTCACCCTAGGTCTGTCCCATCCTCAGTGGGGCTTGGGTTGGAGATACAAGGGAGGCCGACCTCGTCATTCCAGACTCCTACCAGGTACGTGACAATACCAGTCAGCCAGAGATGGAGTCTGGAATGGAGGCCTCTCCACCGAAGGACATTTACCAAACTATTTCTGCGCTCTCAAATATTGTGCAGAAGTTACAAGAGCGGGTCACTTTGGGATTCACAAGACGGCTAATTTGATCTCCCGTACATTCTGGTGGCCAAACTTGATGCACGACTGCAAGAAATATGTAAGATCTTGTATTTCATGCCTTCGGAATAAGACAGACAGAGCCAGAACTTGGGGTCTACTTGAGCCCCTTCCTGTACCTGAGAAACCATGGAGCATGATCTCCATGGATTTTATAGTAGAACTTCCCCCATCTGAAGACTTCACTACCATTTTCGTTGTGGTTGATCGTTTGACCAAAATGGCCCACTTTGTACCTCTGCAAGGAACTCCTTCTGCCCCGGAGACTGCCTCAACTTTTATCAAGGAGATTGTAAGGTTGCATGGCATCCCTGACAGCATAGTTTCTGATCGAGGGGTGCAGTTCACTTCTAGATTTTGGAGGGCCTTATGTGAAACTTTGAACATTGAACTCCGCATCTCCACAGCTTATCACCAACAAACTAATGGACAGACTGAAAGGGTCAATCAAACCCTTGAACAGTACCTACGATGCTTTTCTTCTTTTGCGCAGGATGACTGGCTATCACTTCTCCCACTCGCGGAATTTTCATACAATAATTCCACCCATTCGGCAACCAAACAGTCACCTTTTTTCGCCAATTATGGATACCATCCTTCTTTCTTGCCTGAGCTGCCTATTGATTCTTCTGTACCTGCCGTACAAGACAGGTTGAACTTCCTTAACTCCAACTACCAATTACTGCAGGTCCCAGAACAGTTCAGAGTTGCCGTCCTAGGGCGATGTCATGATCATCCCCTAGCGGGTCACTTTGGGATTCACAAGACGGCTAATTTGATCTCCCGTACATTCTGGTGGCCAAACTTGATGAACGACTGCAAGAAATATGTAAGATCTTGTATTTCATGCCTTCGGAATAAGACAGACAGAGCCAGAACTTGGGGTCTACTTGAGCCCCTTCCTGTACCTGAGAAACCATGGAGCATGATCTCCATGGATTTTATAGTAGAACTTCCCCCATCTGAAGACTTCACTACCATTTTCGTTGTGGTTGATCGTTTGACCAAAATGGCCCACTTTGTACCTCTGCAAGGAACTCCTTCTGCCCCGGAGACTGCCTCAACTTTTATCAAGGAGATTGTAAGGTTGCATGGCATCCCTAACAGCATAGTTTCTGATCGAGGGGTGCAGTTCACTTCTAGATGTTGGAGGGCCTTATGTGAGACTTTGAACATTGAACTTCGCCTCTCCACAGCTTATCACCCACAAACTAATGGACAGACTGAAAGGGTCAATCAAACCCTTGAACAGTACCTACGATGCTTTTCTTCTTTGCACAGGATGACTGGCTATCACTTCTCCCACTCGCGGAATTTTCATACAATAATTCAGCCCATTCGGCAACCAAACAGTCACCTTTTTTCGCCAATTATGGATACCATCCTTCTTTCTTGCCTGAGCTGCCTATTGATTCTTCTGTACCTGCCGTACAAGACAGGTTGAACTTCCTTAACTCCAACTACCAATTACTGCAGGTCCCAGAACAGTTCAGAGTTGCCGTCCTAGGGCGATGTCATGATCATCCCCTAACGGGTCACTTTGGGATTCACAAGACGGCTAATTTGATCTCCCGTACATTCTGGTGGCCAAACTTGAACGACTGCAAGAAATATGTAAGATCTTGTATTTCATGCCTTCGGAATAAGACAGACAGAGCCAGAACTTGGGGTCTACTTGAGCCCCTTCCTGTACCTGAGAAACCATGGAGCATGATCTCCATGGATTTTATAGTAGAACTTCCCCCATCTGAAGACTTCACTACCATTTTCGTTGTGGTTGATCGTTTGACCAAAATGGCCCACTTTGTACCTCTGCAAGGAACTCCTTCTGCCCCGGAGACTGCCTCAACTTTTATCAAGGAGATTGTAAGGTTGCATGGCATCCCTGACAGCATAGTTTCTGATCGAGGGGTGCAGTTCACTTCTAGATGTTGGAGGGCTTTATGTGAAACTTTGAACATTGAACTCCGCCTCTCCACAGCTTATCACCCACAAACTAATGGACAGACTGAAAGGGTCAATCAAACCCTTGAACAGTACCTACGATGCTTTTCTTCTTTTGCACAGGATGACTGGCTATCACTTCTCCCACTCGCGGAATTTTCATACAATAATTCCACCCATTCGGCAACCAAACAGTCACGTTTTTTCGCCAATTATGGATACCATCCTTCTTTCTTGCCTGAGCTGCCTATTGATTCTTCTGTACCTGCCGTACAAGACAGGTTGAACTTCCTTAACTCAAACTACCAATTACTGCAGGATACAATCTCCAAGACCCAGGCAGATAATAAAAAGTTCTTCGACAAGAAGAGAAGAGGCAATTTGAATCTTGAACCTTTTCCAGTACCTCGCTGCCCGTCTGCTACCGAACCCGGCCACCCTTGTGATCCTGCACCAGCCTCCTGCTTGGCTTAACGCTGTCTCCAGTGCCTGTGCTAGCTGTCCATCCTACCAGCTTTCCTGAGTCCAGTTCCTTACCAGATGCTCTGCCTGCATCTCCACGTCTGCAACTCAGCTGACAAGTTCTGCACGCAACTACAGGCACTCGTGTAACTCCTCACCCTAGGTCTGTCCCATCCTCAGTGGGGCTTGGGTTGGAGATACAAGGGAGGCCGACCTCGTCATTCCAGACTCCTACCAGGTACGTGACAGTACCAGTCAGCCAGAGATGGAGTCTGGAAGGGAGGCCTCTCCACCGAAGGACATTTACCAAACTATTTCTGCGCTCTCAAATATTGTGCAGAAGTTACAAGAGCGGGTCACTTTGGGATTCACAAGACGGCTAATTTGATCTCCCGTACATTCTAGTGGCCAGCTTATCACCCACAAACTAATGGACAGACTGAAAGGGTCAATCAAACCCTTGAACAGTACCTACGATGCTTTTCTTCTTTTGCGCAGGATGACTGGCTATCACTTCTCCCACTCGCGGAATTTTCATACAATAATTCCACCCATTCGGCAACCAAACAGTCACCTTTTTTCGTCAATTATGGATACCATCCTTCTTTCTTGCCTGAGCTGCCTATTGATTCTTCTGTACCTGCCGTACAAGACAGGTTGAACTTCCTTAACTCCAACTACCAAT
>JARGYO010003608.1:0-48744 GCA_029206835.1 Rana muscosa
AGTTTGGTAAAATGTCCTTCGGTGGAGAGGCCCTCCCTTCCAGACTCCATCTCTGGCTGACTGGTACTGTCACGTACCTGGTAGGAGTCTGGAATGACGAGGTAGCCTCCCTTGTATCTCCAACCCAAGCCCCACTGAGGATGGGACAGACCTAGGGTGAGGAGTTACACGAGTGCCTGTAGTTGCGTGCAGAACTTGTCAGCTAAGTTGCAGACGTGGAGATGCAGGCAGAGCATCTGGTAAGGAACTGGACTCAGGAAAGCTGGTAGGATGGACAGCTAGCACAGGCACTGGAGACAGCGTTAAGCCAAGCAGGAGGCTGGTGCAGGATCACAAGGGTATACGATGCTTTTCTTCTTTTGCACAGGATGACTGGCTATCACTTCTCCCACTCGCGGAATTTTCATACATTAATTTCACCCATTCGGCAACCAAACAGTCACCTTTTTTCGCCAATTATGGATACCATCCTTCTTTCTTGCCTGAGCTGCCTATTGATTCTTCTGTACCTGCCGTACAAGATAGGTTGAACTTCCTTAACTTCAACTACCAATTACTGCAGGATACAATCTCCAAGACCCATGGCAGATAATAAAAAGTTCTTCGACAAGAAGAGAAGAGGCAATTTGAATCTTGAACCCTTTTCCAGTACCTCGCTGCCCGTCTGCTACCGAACCCGGCCACCCTTGTGATCCTGCACCAGCCTCCTGCTTGGCTTAACGCTTTCTCCAGTGCCTGTGCTAGCTGTCCATCCTACCAGCTTTCCGGAGTCCAGTTCCTACCAGATGCTCTGCCTGCATCTCCACGTCTGCAACTCAGCTGACAAGTTCTGCACGCAACTACAGGCACTCGTGTAACTCCTCACCCTAGGTCTGTCCCATTCTCAGTGGGGCTTGGGTTGGAGATACAAGGGAGGCCGACCTCGTCATTCCAGACTCCTACCAGGTACGTGACAGTACCAGTCAGCCAGAGATGGAGTCTGGAAGGGAGGCCTCTCCACCGAAGGACATTTACCAAACTATTTCTGCGCTCTCAAATATTGTGCAGAAGTTACAAGAGCGGGTCACTTTGGGATTCACAAGACGGCTAATTTGATCTCCCGTACATTCTGGTGGCCAAACTTGATGAACGACTGCAAGAAAATATGTAAGATCTTGTATTTCATGACTTCGGAATAAGACAGGACAGAGCCAGAACTTGGGGTCTACTTGAGCCCCTTCCTGTACCTGAGAAACCATGGAGCATGATCTCCATGGATTTTATAGTAGAACTTCCCCCATCTGAAGACTTTACTACCATTTTCGTTGTTGTTGATCGTTTGACCAAAATGGCCCACTTTGTACCTCTGCAAGGAACTCCTTCTGCCCCGGAGACTGCCTCAACTTTTATCAAGGAGATTGTAAGGTGCATGGCATCCCTGACAGCATAGTTTCTGATCGAGGGGTGCAGTTCACTTCTAGATTTTGGAGTGCCTTATGTGAAACATTGAACATTGAACTCCGCCTCTCCACAGCTTATCACCCACAAACTAATGGACAGACTGAAAGGGTCAATCAAACCCTTGAACAGTACCTACGATGCTTTTCTTCTTTTGCACAGGATGACTGGCTATCACTTCTCCCACTCGCGGAATTTTCATACAATAATTCCACCCCATTCGGTAACCAAACAGTCACCTTTTTTCGCCAATTATGGATACCATCCTTCTTTCTTGCCTGAGCTGCCTAATGATTCTTCTGTACCTGCCGTACAAGACAGGTTGAACTTCCTTAACTCCAACTACCAATTACTGCAGGTCCCAGAACAGTTCAGAGTTGCCGTCCTAGGGCGATGTCATGATCATCCCCTAGCGGGTCCACTTTGGGATTCACAAGACGGCTAATTTGATCTCCCTTACATTCTGGTGGCCAAACTTGATGAACGACTGCAAGAAATATGTAAGATCTTGTAATTCATGCCTTCGGAATAAGACAGACAGAGCCAGAACTTGGGGTCTACTTGAGCCCCTTCCTGTACCTGAGAAACCATGAGCATGATCTCCATGGATTTTATAGTAGAACTTCCCCCATCTGAAGACTTCACTACCATTTTCGTTGTGGTTGATCGTTTGACCAAAATGGCCCACTTTGTACCTCTGCAAGGAACTCCTTCTGCCCCGGAGACTGCCTCAACTTTTATCAAGGAGATTGTAAGGTTGCATGGCATCCCTGACAGCATAGTTTCTGATCGAGGGGTGCAGTTTCACTTCTAGATGTTGGAGGGCCTTATGTGAAACTTTGAACATTGAACTCCGCCTCTCCACAGCTTATCACCCACAAACTAATGGACAGACTGAAAGGTTCAATCAAACCCTTGAACAGTACCTACGATGCTTTTCTTCTTTTGCGCAGGATGACTGGCTATCACTTCTCCCACTCGCGGAATTTTTCATACAATAATTCCACCCATTCGGCAACCAACAGTCACCTTTTTTCGCCAATTATGGATACCATCCTTCTTTCTTGCCTGAGCTGCCTATTGATTCTTCTGTACCTGCCGTACAAGACAGGTTGAACTTCCTTAACTCCAACTACCAATTACTGCAGGATACAATCTCCAAGACCCAGGCAGATAATAAAAAGTTCTTCGACAAGAAGAGAAGAGGCAATTTGAATCTTGAACCTTTTCCAGTACCTCCGCTGCCCGTCTGCTACCGAACCCGGCCACCCTTGTGATCCTGCACCAGCCTCCTGACCCCTGACCACTGACCCCTTTTCCCAGCAAACTGCCGAATCCATGCTTGACAAATTACAGCAAGGGCCAAGGCCTGTTGAAGATTACGTAATTGACTTTCGTGTTTTGGAGCGCAGATACCCAATGGAATCACTCTGCAACTTCGTCACCAGTTCCGTCTAGGACTTTCTGACACCGTAAAAGATGAACTTGCCAGAGTGGGAATACCCGCGTCCCTGGAAGATCTGATAAATTTAACTATTCAGATCGATCGGCGGTTTTCGAGAAAGGCAATCGGAAAAAATCTAAAGGGACTCTTTCTGTGGTTTCAAGGCCAGCCGCCCCCTGCTCCTCTACCTGTTCTCTCTATCACTTCTCCCACTCGCGGAATTTTCATACAATAATTCCACCCATTCGGTAACCAAAACAGTCACCTTTTTTCGCCAATTATGGATACCATCCTTCTTTCTTGCCTGAGCTGCCTATTGATTCTTCTGTACCTGCCGTACATGACAGGTTGAACTTCCTTAACTCCAACTACCAATTAACTGCAGGGACGGTCACCTCATGCGGAAGTCGCTTCTTCCATGCGACCAAGATTCTCTTGTAACTTCTGCACAATATTTGAGAGCGCAGAAATAGTTTGGTAAATGTCCTTCGGTGGAGAGGCCTCCCTTCCAGACTCTATCTCTGGCTGACTGGTACTGTCACGTACCTGGTAGGAGTCTGGAATGACGAGGTCGGCCTCCCTTGTATCTCCAACCCAAGCCCCACTGAGGATGGGACAGACCTAGGGTGAGGAGTTACACGAGTGCCTGTAGTTGCGTGCAGAAACTTGTCAGCTGAGTTGCAGACGTGGAGATGCAGGCAGAGCATCTGGGTAAGGAACTGGACTCAGGAAAGCTGGTAGGATGGACAGCTAGCACAGGCACTGGAGACAGCGTTAAGCCAAGCAGGAGGCTGGTGCAGGATCACAAGGGTGGCCGGGTTCGTAGCAGACGGCAGCGAGGTACAAGGCACAGGCAGGAGGGGAGGTCAGATGGGAAGCCGAGATCAGGAACCAGTAATCAAGTATTCAAGTCCGGAAGCAAGGTCAAAGGGAAGCCAAGGTTCAGCAACAGGGATCAAGCCAGGTTTAAACAGAGTTCAGGTATCAGGGTACTTGCTGAAGACCAGTCAGCACTTGTCAGAAGTCAGAGCATCCTTTAAGTAGGCAGGCTGGTGCCAAAGGGAATTAGGAGCGTGCTCCTGCGCGCGCACGTTGCCCGTGCGCCACGCGCATGCGTGAATTGCGCACACGCACATGCGCAATGGTACTCCGGAAAGGCCGCTGCGTACTGGGGATGCGCGCGCCAGCATTCCGAGACTGTTGACGAATGCGCGCATGCGCAGACGGATTCCCGGCAGCTTCCTTACATTGCCCCCCCTTAGGGGCAGACTCTGGATGCCCCTCATGACCTCTTTTTCCGGGTGGCGTAGAAAGAAAGCTCGTACCAGTCTTGGAGCATGCACATCAGAAGCTGGTTCCCAGGAACTTTCTTCCGGCCCGTAGCCTTTCCATTTAATGAGAAACTGTGTTTGGTTACCTCTCTTCCTACAGTCCAATACGGCCTCCACCTCAAATTCCTCATTCCCTTCGATAAGTAGCGGTGGAGGGGTTTCAGAAATCTGATTTGGGAAAGGATTTGGCACTGTAGGCTTCAAACAAAGAAACATGGAATACTGGGTGGATTCTCAGGTTCTTGGGTAACACTAATTCGAATGCTACTGCATTAATCTTTCTCTTGACTGGAAAAGGCCCCAAAAATCTTGGGCCAAGCTTCCTCGAGGGGCAACTTAGTTTCAAGTTCGCTGTGGAAAGCCAGACCTTATCTCCAGGTTCAAGATTCAAATTGCCTCTTCTCTTCTTGTCGAAGAACTTTTTATTATCTGCCTGGGTCTTGGAGATTGTATCCTGCAGTAATTGGTAGATGGAGTTAAGGAGTTCAACCTGTCTTGTACGGCAGGTACAGAAGAATCAATAGGCAGCTCAGGCAAGAAAGAAGGATGGTATCCCATAATTGGCGAAAAAAGGTGACTGTTTGGTTGTCGAATGGGTGGAATTATTGTATGAAATTCCGCGAGTGGGAGAAGTGATAGCCAGTCATCCCTGTGCAAAAGAAGAAAAGCATCGTAGGTACTGTTCAAGGGTTTGATTGACCCTTTCAGTCTGTCCATTAGTTTGTGGGTGATAAGCTGTGGAGAGGCGGAGTTCAATGTTCAAAGTTTCACATAAGGCCCTCCAAAATCTAGAAGTGAACTGCACCCCTCGATCAGAAACTATGCTGTCAGGGATGCCATGCAACCTTACAATCTCCTTGATAAAAGTTGAGGCAGTCTCCGGGGCAGAAGGAGTTCCTTGCAGAGGTACAAAGTGGGCCATTTTGGTCAAACGATCAACCACAACGAAAATGGTAGTGAAGTCTTCAGATGGGGGAAGTTCTACTATAAAATCCATGGAGATCATGCTCCATGGTTTCTCAGGTACAGGAAGGGGCTCAAGTAAACCCCAAGTTCTGGCTCTGTCTGTCTTATTCCGAAGGCATGAAATACAAGATCTTACATATTTCTTGCAGTCGTTCATCAAGTTTGGCCACCAGAATGTACGGGAGATCAAATTAGCCGTCTTGTGAATCCCAAAGTGACCCGCTCTTGTAACTTCTGCACAATATTTGAGAGCGCAGAAATAGTTTGGTAAATGTCCTTCGGTGGAGAGGCCTCCCTTCCAGACTCCATCTCTGGCTGACTGGTACTGTCACGTACCTGGTAGGAGTCTGGAATGACGGGTCGGCCTCCCTTGTATCTCCAACCCAAGCCCCACTGAGGATGGGACAGACCTAGGGTGAGGAGTTACACGAGTGCCTGTAGTTGCGTGCAGAACTTTTCAGCTGAGTTGCAGACGTGGAGATGCAGGCAGAGCATCTGGTAAGGAACTGGACTCAGGAAAAGCTGGTAGGATGGACAGCTAGCACAGGCACTGGAGACAGCGTTAAGCCAAGCAGGAGGCTGGTGCAGGATCACAAGGGTGGCCGGGTTCGGTAGCAGACGGGCAGCGATGGTACTGGAAAAGGTTCAAGATTCAAATTGCCTCTTCTCTTCTTGTCGAAGAACTTTTTATTATCTGCCTGGGTCTTGGAGATTGTATCCTGCAGTAATTGGTAGTTGGAGTTAAGGAAGTTCAACCTGTCTTGTACGGCAGGTACAGAAGAATCAATAGGCAGCTCAGGCAAGAAAGAAGGATGGTATCCATAATTGGCGAAAAAAGGTGACTGTTTGGTTGCCGAATGGGTGGAATTATTGTATGAAAATTCCGCGCGAGTGGGAGAAGTGATAGCCAGTCATCCTGCGCAAAAGAAGAAAAGCATCGTAGGTACTGTTCAAGGGTTTGATTGACCCTTTCAGTCTGTCCATTAGTTTGTTGGTGATAAGCTGTGGAGAGGCGGAGTTCAATGTTCAAAGTTTCACATAAGGCCCTCCAAAATCTAGAAGTGAACTGCACCCCTCGATCAGAAACTATGCTGTCAGGGATGCCATGCAACCTTACAATCTCCTTGATAAAAGTTGAGGCAGTCTCTGGGGCAGAAGGAGTTCCTTGCAGAGGTACAAAGTGGGCCATTTTGGTCAAACGATCAACCACAACGAAAATGGTAGTGAAGTCTTCAGATGGGGGAAGTTCTACTATAAAATCCATGGAGATCATGCTCCATGGTTTCTCAGGTACAGGAAGGGGCTCAAGTAGACCCCAAGTTCTGGCTCTGTCTGTCTTATTCCGAAGGCATGAAATACAAGATCTTACATATTTCTTGCAGTCGTTCATCAAGTTTGGCCACCAGAATGTACGGGAGATCAAATTAGCCGTCTTGTGAATCCCAAAGTGACCCGCTCTTGTAACTTCTGCACAATATTTGAGAGCGCAGAAATAGTTTGGTAAATGTCCTTCGGTGGAGAGGCCTCCCTTCCAGACTCCATCTCTGGCTGACTGGTACTGTCACGTACCTGGTAGGATTCTGGAATGACGAGGTCGGCCTCCCTTGTATCTCCAACCCAAGCCCCACTGAGGATGGGACAGACCTAGGGTGAGGAGTTACACGAGAGCCTGTAGTTGCGTGCAGAACTTGTCAGCTGAGTTGCAGACGTGGAGATGCAGGCAGAGCATCTGGTAAGGAACTGGACTCCGGAAAGCTGGTAGGATGGACAGCTAGCACAGGCACTGGAGACAGCGTTAAGCCAAGCAGGAGGCTGGTGCAGGATCACAAGGGTGGCCGGGTTCGGTAGCAGACGGGCAGCGAGGTACTGGAAAAGGCCCCAAAAATCTTGGGCCAAGCTTCCTCGAGGGGCAACTTAGTTTCAAGTTCGCTGTGGAAAGCCAGACCTTATCTCCAGGTTCAAGATTCAAATTGCCTCTTCTCTTCTTGTCGAAGAACTTTTTATTATCTGCCTGGGTCTTGGAGATTGTATCCTGCAGTAATTGGTAGTTGGAGTTAAGGAAGTTCAACCTGTCTTGTACGGCAGGTACAGAAGAATCTATAGGCAGCTCAGGCAAGAAAGAAGGATGGTATCCATAATTGGCGAAAAAAGGTGACTGTTTGGTTGCCGAATGGGTGGAATTATTGTATGAAAATTCCGCGAGTGGAAGAAGTGATAGCCAGTCATCCTGTGCAAAAGAAGAAAAGCATCGTAGGTACTGTTCAAGGGTTTGATTGACCCTTTCAGTCTGTCTATTAGTTTGTGGGTGATAAGCTGTGGAGAGGCGGAGTTCAATGTTCAAAGTTTCACATAAGGCCCTCCAAAATCGAGAAGTGAACTGCACCCCTCGATCAGAAACTATGCTGTCAGGGATGCCATGCAACCTTACAATCTCCTTGATAAAAGTTGAGGCAGTCTCCGGGGCAGAAGGAGTTCCTTGCAGAGGTACAAAGTGGGCCATTTTGGTCAAACGAACAACCACAACGAAAATGGTAGTGAAGTCTTCAGATGGGGGAAGTTCTACTATAAAATCCATGGAGATCATGCTCCATGGTTTCTCAGGTACAGGAAGGGGCTCAAGTAGACCCCAAGTTCTGGCTCTGTCTGTCTTATTCCGAAGGCATGAAATACAAGATCTTACAAATTTCTTGCAGTCGTTCTTCAAGTTTGGCCACCAGAATGTACGGGAGATCGAATTAGCCGTCTTGTGAATCCCAAAGTGACCCGCTAGGGGATGATCATGACATCGCCCTAGGACGGCAACTCTGAACTGTTCTGGGATAAAGATTTGCCTCTTTGACAAATAGGCCTCTTAGTACAGGCCATCCCTTAGTTGAAGAGCCAGGTCCTTGGAAGGCGGTTGGTCTTCCACATATTTTCTTATATGTGACATCAGATCCGCCTGAAGAAGTAAAAAATTATTGGCTGGTAAAATAGTATCAGGTTCCGAGGATACAACTGGATCACTGAACATGCGGGACAAGGCATCTGGTTTCCCGTTCTTTGAGCCAGGACGGTAGGTTATATGAAACATGAAACGAGAGAAAAAAAGTGCCCATCTTGCCTGCCGAGGTCTTAGGCGTTTAGCTGTCTTCAAATACTCAAGATTCTTGTGATCTGTGAAGATAAGAATTGGGTGAGAAGCTCCCTCCAAAAGGTAACGCCATTCTTCAAGAGCGGCCTTGATAGCCAGTAGCTCTCGGTCACCAACATCATAATTCCTTTCGGAAGGATTTAATTTTTTAGAGAAGAAGGCCACAGGGTGGAGCAATGATTTGGGCCCTTGGCGTTGGGAAATAATAGCCTCAACTGCATTTTCCGAGGCGTCTACCTCCAAAACATAAGCTAAGGAGGGATCGGGATGTTTCAAGATGGGAGCTGAGGTGAATAAGGCTTTCAACTGTTCAAACGCTGTCTGAGCCTCTGGGGTCCATCGAAAGGGAACATGCTGTTTCGTTAGCTGAGTAATGGGAGTGATGATGCCAGAAAAGTCCTTAATAAATGTTCTATAAAAGTTAGCAAACCCCACGAACCTCTGTACAGCTTTTCTGTCAGTAGGAGCAGACCATTCCAAGACAGAAGCGACTTTCTAAGGGTCCATGGAGATTCCTTCGGCGGAGATGACAAGCCCTAGGAAATGCACAACTTGCTTTTCAAAGTCGCATTTTTCAGCCTTTGCGTAAAGTCAGTGTTCCCGCAATCGAGCTAATACCTTTTTTACATGAGTCCGATGGGATTCTAAAGTTTCAGAGAATACAAGGATGTCATCCAGATACACGATGACGAATAAATCAAGAAAGTCCCGAAAAAAATCGTTTACCAGATGCTGGAATGTGGCTGGAGCATTGCAGAGCCCGAATGGCATGACTAAATACTCAAAGTGGCCAAAACGTGTCCGGAAGGCCGTCTTCCATTCGTCTCCCTCCCTGATTCTGACAAGATTATAGGCACCCCTCAAGTCCAGTTTGGAGAACACTCGTGCCCCTCGCAGCCTCTGGAATAGTTCGGGAATCAGAGGAAGAGGGTACCGATTCTTGACAGTGACCCTGTTAAGGTCACGATAGTCCACACAGGGCCTCAAGGTGTGGTCTTTTTTCTCAACGAAGAAAATACCGGCTCCTGCTGGTGAAGTGGAAGGCCGAATGAACTGCTTTTCAAGGCTCTCGTCGATATAGGTACGCAGGGCTTCCAATTCAGGCTCAGAGAGAGGGTAAATCCGACCAAACGGGATCTCGGCTCCCGGTAGAAGTTCAATGGGGCAATCGTAAGTTCTATGAGGTGGAAGAGTGTCTGCACCCTTTTTATTAAAGACGTCCAGAAATTCGTGATAAGCAACCGGGATCAGTTTAGAGGCTTCATGGTCAGGGTGGATACCCAGGAGGTGCGTGGAGTTGACAGTTCCTCCCAAGAGGCAGTGCGTCTGGCAGTAGTTGGACGAAAAAGAGATATCTCCGGTAAGCCAGTCAACGTGAGGGTTGTGTGCCTTCAACCATGGAATGCCGAGGATAACGGGAAACATGGGAGAAGCTATGACATCCAAACGGAGGAGTTCGCTATGGCCTGAAGAAGTCTGGCAGAGAATAGGCAAGGTCCCCTGAGTAACCGGGCCTGATTTAATACCGGAGCCGTCAGCCAGATGGACATGGAACCCTTGCCTCTTGGTACCCAAGGGCAGCTGCTGAAGAGAAGCAAATGCAGAGTCCACAAAACAGCTGCAGGCCCCAGAGTCTATGATTGCAAGTACTGAAACCGTCTTTTCGGGGAGCTGAAGCTTGATGGGAAGAGAGACATGTGACTGATCCTTCCCAGGGAGATGCATCACAAGAGGCTGACGGATCCTGCAGGTCTCTGCCGGACAAGTTCGTATGAAGTGGCCAACCTCCCCGCAGTAGAGACACAGACTGCCTTGGACTCGACGTAGACGTTCAGGAGGAGAAAGAGGTAACCTACGAAAACTGCTGTGAGGTGCCTTATGCTGTTCCCTCCTTCTGGGGGAAGGAACAGGTAGAGGAGCAGGGGCGGCTGGCCTTGAAACCACAGAAAGAGTCCCTTTAGATTTTTCCGATTGCCTTTCTCGAAACCGCCGATCGATCTGAATAGTTAAATTTATCAGATCTTCCAGGGACGCGGGTATTCCCACTCTGGCAAGTTCATCTTTTACGGTGTCAGAAAGTCCTAGACGGAACTGGTGACGAAGTGCAGAGTGATTCCATTGGGTATCTGCGCTCCAAACACGAAAGTCAGTTACGTAATCTTCAACAGGCCTTGGCCCTTGCTGTAATTTGTCAAGCATGGATTCGGCAGTTTGCTGGGAAAAGGGGTCAGTGGTCAGGGGTCAGGAGGCTGGTGCAGGATCACAAGGGTGGCCGGGTTCGGTAGCAGACGGGCAGCGAGGTACTGGAAAAGGTTCAAGATTCAAATTGCCTCTTCTCTTCTTGTCGAATAACTTTTTATTATCTGCCTGGGTCTTGGAGATTGTATCCTGCAGTAATTGGTAGTTGGAGTTAAGGAAGTTCAACCTGTCTTGTACGGCAGGTACAGAAGAATCAATAGGCAGCTCAGGCAAGAAAGAAGGATGGTATCCATAATTGACGAAAAAAGGTAACTGTTTGGTTGCCGAATGGGTGGAATTATTGTATGAAAATTCCGCGAGTGGGAGAAGTGATAGCCAGTCATCCTGCGCAAAAGAAGAAAAGCATCGTAGGTACTGTTCAAGGGTTTGATTGACCCTTTCAGTCTGTCCATTAGTTTGTGGGTGATAAGCTGTGGAGAGGCGGAGTTCAATGTTCAAAGTTTCACATAAGGCCCTCCAACATCTAGAAGTGAACTGCACCCCTCGATCAGAAACTATGCTGTCAGGGATGCCATGCAACCTTACAATCTCCTTGATAAAAGTTGAGGCAGTCTCCGGGGCAGAAGGAGTTCCTTGCAGAGGTACAAAGTGGGCCATTTTGGTCAAACGATCAACCACAACGAAAATGGTAGTGAAGTCTTCAGATGGGGGAAGTTCTACTATAAAATCCATGGAGATCATGCTCCATGGTTTCTCAGGTACAGGAAGGGGCTCAAGTAGACCCCAAGTTCTGGCTCTGTCTGTCTTATTCCGAAGGCATGAAATACAAGATCTTACATATTTCTTGCAGTCGTTCATCAAGTTTGGCCACCAGAATGTACGGGAGATCAAATTAGCCGTCTTGTGAATCCCAAAGTGACCCGCTAGGGGATGATCATGACATCGCCCTAGGACGGCAACTCTGAACTGTTCTGGGACCTGCAGTAATTGGTAGTTGGAGTTAAGGAAGTTCAACCTGTCTTGTACGGCAGGTACAGAAGAATCAATAGGCAGCTCAGGCAAGAAAGAAGGATGGTATCCATAATTGGCGAAAAAAGGTGACTGTTTGGTTGCCGAATGGGTGGAATTATTGTATGAAAATTCCGCGAGTGGGAGAAGTGATAGCCAGTCATCCTGTGCAAAAGAAGAAAAGCATCGTAGGTACTGTTCAAGGGTTTGATTGACCCTTTCAGTCTGTCCATTAGTTTGTGGGTGATAACCTGTGGAGACGCGGAGTTCAATGTTCAAAGTTTCACATAAGGCCCTCCAAAATCTAGAAGTGAACTGCACCCCTCGATCAGAAACTATGCTGTCAGGGATGCCATGCAACCTTACAATCTCCTTGATAAAAGTTGAGGCAGTCTCCGGGGCAGAAGGAGTTCCTTGCAGAGGTACAAAGTGGGCCATTTTGGTCAAACGATCAACCACAACGAAAATGGCAGTGAAGTCTTCAGATGGGGGAAGTTCTACTATAAAATCCATGGAGATTATGCTCCATGGTTTCTCAGGTACAGGAAGGGGCTCAAGTAGACCCCAAGTTCTGGCTCTGTCTGTCTTATTCCGAAGGCATGAAATACAAGATCTTACATATTTCTTGCAGTCGTTCATCAAATTTGGCCACCAGAATGTACGGGAGATCAAATTGGCCGTCTTGTGAATCCCAAAGTGACCCGCTCTTGTAACTTCTGCACAATATTTGAGAGCGCAGAAATAGTTTGGTAAATGTCCTTCGGTGGAGAGGCCTCCCTTCCAGACTCCATCTCTGGCTGACTGGTACTGTCACGTACCTGGTAGGAGTCTGGAATGACGAGGTAGGCCTCCCTTGTATCTCCAACCCAAGCCCCACTGAGGATGGGACAGACCTAGGGTGAGGAGTTACACGAGTGCCTGTAGTTGCGTGCAGAACTTGTCAGCTAAGTTGCAGACGTGGAGATGCAGGCAGAGCATCTGGTAAGGAACTGGACTCAGGAAAGCTGGTAGGATGGACAGCTAGCACAGGCACTGGAGACAGCGTTAAGCCAAGCAGGAGGCTGGTGCAGGATCACAAGGGTATACGATGCTTTTCTTCTTTTGCACAGGATGACTGGCTATCACTTCTCCCACTCGCGGAATTTTCATACATTAATTTCACCCATTCGGCAACCAAACAGTCACCTTTTTTCGCCAATTATGGATACCATCCTTCTTTCTTGCCTGAGCTGCCTATTGATTCTTCTGTACCTGCCGTACAAGATAGGTTGAACTTCCTTAACTTCAACTACCAATTACTGCAGGATACAATCTCCAAGACCCAGGCAGATAATAAAAAGTTCTTCGACAAGAAGAGAAGAGGCAATTTGAATCTTGAACCTTTTCCAGTACCTCGCTGCCCGTCTGCTACCGAACCCGGCCACCCTTGTGATCCTGCACCAGCCTCCTGCTTGGCTTAACGCTTTCTCCAGTGCCTGTGCTAGCTGTCCATCCTACCAGCTTTCCGGAGTCCAGTTCCTTACCAGATGCTCTGCCTGCATCTCCACGTCTGCAACTCAGCTGACAAGTTCTGCACGCAACTACAGGCACTCGTGTAACTCCTCACCCTAGGTCTGTCCCATTCTCAGTGGGGCTTGGGTTGGAGATACAAGGGAGGCCGACCTCGTCATTCCAGACTCCTACCAGGTACGTGACAGTACCAGTCAGCCAGAGATGGAGTCTGGAAGGGAGGCCTCTCCACCGAAGGACATTTACCAAACTATTTCTGCGCTCTCAAATATTGTGCAGAAGTTACAAGAGCGGGTCACTTTGGGATTCACAAGACGGCTAATTTGATCTCCCGTACATTCTGGTGGCCAAACTTGATGAACGACTGCAAGAAATATGTAAGATCTTGTATTTCATGACTTCGGAATAAGACAGACAGAGCCAGAACTTGGGGTCTACTTGAGCCCCTTCCTGTACCTGAGAAACCATGGAGCATGATCTCCATGGATTTTATAGTAGAACTTCCCCCATCTGAAGACTTTACTACCATTTTCGTTGTTGTTGATCGTTTGACCAAAATGGCCCACTTTGTACCTCTGCAAGGAACTCCTTCTGCCCCGGAGACTGCCTCAACTTTTATCAAGGAGATTGTAAGGTTGCATGGCATCCCTGACAGCATAGTTTCTGATCGAGGGGTGCAGTTCACTTCTAGATTTTGGAGTGCCTTATGTGAAACATTGAACATTGAACTCCGCCTCTCCACAGCTTATCACCCACAAACTAATGGACAGACTGAAAGGGTCAATCAAACCCTTGAACAGTACCTACGATGCTTTTCTTCTTTTGCACAGGATGACTGGCTATCACTTCTCCCACTCGCGGAATTTTCATACAATAATTCCACCCATTCGGTAACCAAACAGTCACCTTTTTTCGCCAATTATGGATACCATCCTTCTTTCTTGCCTGAGCTGCCTATTGATTCTTCTGTACCTGCCGTACAAGACAGGTTGAACTTCCTTAACTCCAACTACCAATTACTGCAGGTCCCAGAACAGTTCAGAGTTGCCGTCCTAGGGCGATGTCATGATCATCCCCTAGCGGGTCACTTTGGGATTCACAAGACGGCTAATTTGATCTCCCTTACATTCTGGTGGCCAAACTTGATGAACGACTGCAAGAAATATGTAAGATCTTGTATTTCATGCCTTCGGAATAAGACAGACAGAGCCAGAACTTGGGGTCTACTTGAGCCCCTTCCTGTACCTGAGAAACCATGGAGCATGATCTCCATGGATTTTATAGTAGAACTTCCCCCATCTGAAGACTTCACTACCATTTTCGTTGTGGTTGATCGTTTGACCAAAATGGCCCACTTTGTACCTCTGCAAGGAACTCCTTCTGCCCCGGAGACTGCCTCAACTTTTATCAAGGAGATTGTAAGGTTGCATGGCATCCCTGACAGCATAGTTTCTGATCGAGGGGTGCAGTTCACTTCTAGATGTTGGAGGGCCTTATGTGAAACTTTGAACATTGAACTCCGCCTCTCCACAGCTTATCACCCACAAACTAATGGACAGACTGAAAGGTTCAATCAAACCCTTGAACAGTACCTACGATGCTTTTCTTCTTTTGCGCAGGATGACTGGCTATCACTTCTCCCACTCGCGGAATTTTCATACAATAATTCCACCCATTCGGCAACCAAACAGTCACCTTTTTTCGCCAATTATGGATACCATCCTTCTTTCTTGCCTGAGCTGCCTATTGATTCTTCTGTACCTGCCGTACAAGACAGGTTGAACTTCCTTAACTCCAACTACCAATTACTGCAGGATACAATCTCCAAGACCCAGGCAGATAATAAAAAGTTCTTCGACAAGAAGAGAAGAGGCAATTTGAATCTTGAACCTTTTCCAGTACCTCGCTGCCCGTCTGCTACCGAACCCGGCCACCCTTGTGATCCTGCACCAGCCTCCTGCTTGGCTTAACGCTTTCTCCAGTGCCTGTGCTAGCTGTCCATCCTACCAGCTTTCCGGAGTCCAGTTCCTTACCAGATGCTCTGCCTGCATCTCCACGTCTGCAACTCAGCTGACAAGTTCTGCACGCAACTACAGGCACTCGTGTAACTCCTCACCCTAGGTCTGTCCCATTCTCAGTGGGGCTTGGGTTGGAGATACAAGGGAGGCCGACCTCGTCATTCCAGACTCCTACCAGGTACGTGACAGTACCAGTCAGCCAGAGATGGAGTCTGGAAGGGAGGCCTCTCCACCGAAGGACATTTACCAAACTATTTCTGCGCTCTCAAATATTGTGCAGAAGTTACAAGAGCGGGTCACTTTGGGATTCACAAGACGGCTAATTTGATCTCCCGTACATTCTGGTGGCCAAACTTGATGAACGACTGCAAGAAATATGTAAGATCTTGTATTTCATGCCTTCGGAATAAGACAGACAGAGCCAGAACTTGGGGTCTACTTGAGCCCCTTCCTGTACCTGAGAAACCATGGAGCATGATCTCCATGGATTTTATAGTAGAACTTCCCCCATCTGAAGACTTTACTACCATTTTCGTTGTTGTTGATCGTTTGACCAAAATGGCCCACTTTGTACCTCTGCAAGGAACTCCTTCTGCCCCGGAGACTGCCTCAACTTTTATCAAGGAGATTGTAAGGTTGCATGGCATCCCTGACAGCATAGTTTCTGATCGAGGGGTGCAGTTCACTTCTAGATGTTGGAGGGCCTTATGTGAAACTTTGAACATTGAACTCCGCCTCTCCACAGCTTATCACCGACAAACTAATGGACAGACTGAAAGGGTCAATCAAACCCTTGAACAGTACCTACGATGCTTTTCTTCTTTTGCGCAGGATGACTGGCTATCACTTCTCCCACTCGCGGAATTTTCATACAATAATTCCACCCATTCGGTAACCAAACAGTCACCTTTTTTCGCCAATTATGGATACCATCCTTCTTTCTTGCCTGAGCTGCCTATTGATTCTTCTGTACCTGCCGTACAAGACAGGTTGAACTTCCTTAACTCCAACTACCAATTACTGCAGGATACAATCTCCAAGACCCAGGCAGATAATAAAAAGTTCTTCGACAAGAAGAGAAGAGGCAATTTGAATCTTGAACCTTTTCCAGTACCTCGCTGCCCGTCTGCTACCGAACCCGGCCACCCTTGTGATCCTGCACCAGCCTCCTGCTTGGCTTAACGCTTTCTCCAGTGCCTGTGCTAGCTGTCCATCCTACCAGCTTTCCTGAGTCCAGTTCCTTACCAGATGCTCTGCCTGCATCTCCACGTCTGCAACTCAGCTGACAAGTTCTGCACGCAACTACAGGCACTCGTGTAACTCCTCACCCTAGGTCTGTCCCATCCTCAGTGGGGCTTGGGTTGGAGATACAAGGGAGGCCGACCTCGTCATTCCAGACTCCTACCAGGTACGTGACAGTACCAGTCAGCCAGAGATGGAGTCTGGAAGGGAGGCCTCTCCACCGAAGGACATTTACCAAACAATTTCTGCGCTCTCAAATATTGTGCAGAAGTTACAAGAGCGGGTCACTTTGGGATTCACAAGACGGCCAATTTGATCTCCCGTACATTCTGGTGGCCAAATTTGATGAACGACTGCAAGAAATATGTAAGATCTTGTATTTCATGCCTTCGGAATAAGACAGACAGAGCCAGAACTTGGGGTCTACTTGAGCCCCTTCCTGTACCTGAGAAACCATGGAGCATGATCTCCATGGATTTTATAGTAGAACTTCCCCCATCTGAAGACTTCACTACCATTTTCGTTGTGGTTGATCGTTTGACCAAAATGGCCCACTTTGTACCTCTGCAAGGAACTCCTTCTGCCCCGGAGACTGCCTCAACTTTTATCAAGGAGATTGTAAGGTTGCATGGCATCCCTGACAGCATAGTTTCTGATCGAGGGGTGCAGTTCACTTCTAGATTTTGGAGGGCCTTATGTGAAACTTTGAACATTGAACTCCGCCTCTCCACAGCTTATCACCCACAAACTAATGGACAGACTGAAAGGGTCAATCAAACCCTTGAACAGTACCTACGATGCTTTTCTTCTTTTGCACAGGATAACTGGCTATCACTTCCCCCACTCGCGGAATTTTCATACAATAATTCCACCCATTCGGCAACCAGTCACCTTTTTTCGCCAATTATGGATACCATCCTTCTTTCTTGCCTGAGCTGCCTATTGATTCTTCTGTACCTGCCGTACAAGACAGGTTGAACTTCCTTAACTCCAACTACCAATTACTGCAGGATACAATCTCCAAGACCCAGGCAGATAATAAAAAGTTATTCGACAAGAAGAGAAGAGGCAATTTGAATCTTGAACCTGGAGAGGGGCAACTGGCTTTCCACAGCGAACTTGAAACTAAGTTACCCCTCGAGGAAGCTTGGCCCAAGATTTTTGGGGCCTTTTCCAGTACCTCGCTGCCCGTCTGCTACCGAACCCGGCCACCCTTGTGATCCTGCACCAGCCTCCTGCTTGGCTTAACGCTGTCTCCAGTGCCTGTGCTAGCTGTCCATCCTACCAGCTTTCCTGAGTCCAGTTCCTTACCAGATGCTCTGCCTGCATCTCCACGTCTGCAACTCAGCTGACAAGTTCTGCACGCAACTACAGGCTCTCGTGTAACTCCTCACCCTAGGTCTGTCCCATCCTCAGTGGGGCTTGGGTTGGAGATACAAGGGAGGCCGACCTCGTCATTCCAGACTCCTACCAGGTACGTGACATTACCAGTCAGCCAGAGATGGAGTCTGGAAGGGAGGCCTCTCCACCGAAGGACATTTACCAAACTATTTCTGCGCTCTCAAATATTGTGCAGAAGTTACAAGAGCGGGTCACTTTGGGATTCACAAGACGGCTAATTTGATCTCCCGTACATTCTAGTGGCCAAACTTGATGAACGACTGCAAGAAATATGTAAGATCTTGTATTTCATGCCTTCGGAATAAGACAGAGAGAGCCAGAACTTGGGGTCTACTTGAGCCCCTTCCTGTACCTGAGAAACCATGGAGCATGATCTCCATGGATTTTATAGTAGAACTTCCCCCATCTGAAGACTTTACTACCATTTTCGTTGTGGTTGATCGTTTGACCAAAATGGCCCACTTTGTACCTCTGCAAGGAACTCCTTCTGCCCCGGAGACTGCCTCAACTTTTATCAAGGAGATTGTAAGGTTGCATGGCATCCCTGACAGCATAGTCTCTGATCGAGGGGTGCAGTTCACTTCTAGATTTTGGAGGGCCTTATGTGAAACTTTGAACATTGAACTCCGCCTCTCCACAGCTTATCACCCACAAACTAATGGACAGACTGAAAGGGTCAATCAAACCCTTGAACAGTACCTACGATGCTTTTCTTCTTTTGCACAGGATGACTGGCTATCACATCAGTGATGATCTATAGTACATCAGTGATGATCCATAGTACACCAGTGATGATCCATAGTACACCAGTGATGGCCCATAGTACATCAGTGATGAACTATAGTACATCAGTGATGATCCACAGTACATCAGGGATGGTCCATAGTACATCAGTGATGATCCATAGTACACCAGTGATGATCCATAGTACACCAGTGATGGCCCATAGTACAACAGTGATGAACTATAGTACATCAGTGATGATCCACAGTACATCAGTGATGATCCACAGTACATCAGGGATGGTCCATAGTACATCAGTGATGATCCATAGTACACCAGTGATGATCCATAGTACACCAGTGATGGCCCATAATACATCAGTGATGAACTATAGTACATCAGTGATGATCCATAGTACATCAGTGATGATCCATAGTATATCAGTGATGATCCACAGTACATCAGGGATGGTCCATAGTACACCAGTGATGATCCACAGTACACCAGTGATGATCCATAGTACACCAGTGATGGTCCATAGTACATCAGTGATGATCTATAGTACATCAGTGATGATCCATAGTACATCAGTGATGATCCACAGTACATCAGTGATGGTCCACAGTACATCAGGGATGGTCCACAGTACATCGGTGATGATCCATAGTACACCAGTGATGGCCCATAGTACATCAGTGATGGTCCATAGTACATCAGTGATGATCCATAGTACATCAGTGATGATCCATAGTACACCAGTGATGGCCCATAGTACACCAGCGATGGCCCATAGTACATCAGTGATGATCCACAGTACATCAGTGATGATCCATAGTACATCAGTGATGATCCACAGTACATCAGTGATGATCCACAGTACATCAGGGATGGTCCATAGTACATCAGTGATGATCCATAGTACACCAGTGATGATCCATAGTACACCAGTGATGGCCCATAGTACATCAGTGATGAACTATAGTACATCAGTGATGATCCACAGTACATCAGTGATGATCCACAGTTCATCAGGGATGGTCCATAGTACACCAGTGATGATCCACAGAACACCAGTGATGATCCATAGTACACCAGTGATGGTCCATAGTACACCAGTGATGATCCATAGTACACCAGTGATGGCCCATAGTACATCAGTGATGAACTATAGTACATCAGTGATGATCCACAGTACATCAGTGATGATCCACAGTACATCAGGGATGGTCCATAGTACACCAGTGATGATCCACAGTACACCAGTGATGATCCATAGTACACCAGTGATGGTCCATAGTACATCAGTGATGATCTATAGTACATCAGTGATGGTCCATAGTACATCAGTGATGATCTATAGTACATCAGTGATGATCTATAGTACATCAGTGATGATCCACAATACATCAGTTATGATACACAGTACATCAGTGATGATCCACAGTACATCAGTGATGATCCACAATACTTCAGTGATGATCCACAGTACATCAGTGATGATCCACAGTACATCAGGGATGGTCCACAGTATATCAGTGATGATCCATAGTACATCAGTGATGGTCCATAGTACATCAGTGATGGTCCATAGTACACCAGTGATGATCCATAGTACACCAGTGATGGCCCATAGTACACCAGTGATGGCCCATAGTACATCAGTGATGATCCATAGTACATCAGTGATGATCCACAGTACATCAGTGATGATCCACAGTACATTAGGGATGGTCCATAGTACATCAGTGATGATCCATAGTACACCAGTGATGATCCATAGTACACCAGTGATGGCCCATAGTACATCAGTGATGAACTATAGTACATCAGGGATGATCCACAGTACATCAGGGATGGTCCATAGTACATCAGTGATGATCCATAGTACACCAGTGATGATCCATAGTACACCAGTGATGGCCCATAGTACATCAGTGATGAACTATAGTACATCAGTGATGATCCACAGTACATCAGTGATGATCCATAGTACATCAGTGATGATCCACAGTACATCAGTGATGATCCACAGTACATCAGGGATGGTCCATAGTACATCAGTGATGATCCATAGTACACCAGTGATGATCCATAGTACACCAGTGATGGCCCATAGTACATCAGTGATGAACTATAGTACATCAGTGATGATCCACAGTACATCTGGGATGGTCCATAGTACACCAGTGATGATCCACAGTACACACCAGTGATGATCCATAGTACACCAGTGATGGTCCATAGTACATCAGTGATGATCTATAGTACATCAGTGATGGTCCATAGTACATCAGTGATGAGCTATAGTACATCAGTGATGATCTATAGTACATCAGTGATGATCCATAGTACACCAGTGATGATCCATAGTACACCAGTGATGGCCCATAGTACATCAGTGATGATCCATAGTACACCAGTGATGATCCATAGTACACCAGTGATGGCCCATAGTACATCAGTGATGAACTATAGTACATCAGTGATGATCCACAGTACATCAGTGATGATCCATAGTACATCAGTGATGATCCACAGTACATCAGTGATGATCCACAGTACATCAGGGATGGTCCATAGTACATCAGTGATGATCCATAGTACACCAGTGATGATCCATAGTACACCAGTGATGGCCCACAGTATATCAGTGATTAACTATAGTACATCAGTGATGATCCACAGTACATCAGTGATGATCCACAGTACATCAGGGATGGTCCATAGTACACCAGTGATGATCCACAGTACACCAGTGATGATCCATAGTACACCAGTGATGGTCCATAGTACATCAGTGATGATCTATAGTACATCAGTGATGGTCCATAGTACATCAGTGATGATCTATAGTACATCAATGATGATCTATAGTACATCAGTGATGATCCAGAGTACATCAGTGATGATCCACAGTACATCAGTGATGGTCCACAGTACATCAGGGATGGTCCACAGTACATCGGTGATGATCCATAGTACACCAGTGATGGCCCATAGTACATCAGTGATGGTCCATAGTACATCAGTGATGATCCATAGTACAACAGTGATGATCCATAGTACACCAGTGATGGCCCATAGTACATCAGTGATGATCCATAGTACATCAGTGATGATCCACAGTACATCAGTGATGATCCACAGTACATCAGGGATGGTCCATAGTACATCAGTGATGATCCATAGTACACCAGTGATGATCCATAGTACACCAGTGATGGCCCATAGTACATCAGTGATGAACTATAGTACATCAGTGATGATCCACAGTACATCAGTGATGATCCACAGTACATCAGGGATGGTCCATAGTACACCAGTGATGATCCACAGTACATCAGTTATGATCCACAGTACATTAGTGATGATCCACAGTACATCAGTGATGATCTACAGTACATCAGTGATGATCCACAATACTTCAGTGATGATCCACAGTACATCAGGGATGGTCCACAGTACATCAGTGATGGTCCACAGTATATCAGTGATGATCCATAGTACATCAGTGATGGTCCATAGTACATCAGTGATGGTCCATAGTACATCAGTGATGGTCCATAGTACACCAGTGATGATCCATAGTACACCAGTGATGGCCCATAGTACACCAGTGATGGCCCATAGTACATCAGAGATGATCCATAGTACATCAGTGATGATCCACAGTACATCAGTGATGATCCACAGTACATCAGGGATGGTCCATAGTACATCAGTGATGATCCATAGTACACCAGTGATGATCCATAGTACACCAGTGATGGCCCATAGTACATCAGTGATGAACTATAGTACATCAGAGATGATCCACAGTACATCAGGGATGGTCCATAGTACATCAGTCATGATCCATAGTACACCAGTGATGATCCATAGTACACCAGTGATGGCCCATAGTACATCAGTGATGAACTATAGTACATCAGTGATGATCCACAGTACATCAGTGATGATCCATAGTACATCAGTGATGATCCACAGTACATCAGGGATGGTCCATAGTACACCAGTGATGGCCCATAGTACATCAGTGATGATCCACAGTACATCAGTGATGATCTATAGTACATCAGTGATGATCCACAGTACACCAGTGATGATTCACAGTACATCAGGGATGGTCCATAGTACATCAGGGATGGTCCATAGTACATCAGTGATGATCCACAGTACATCAGGGATGGTCCACAGTACATCAGTGATGATCCATAGTACATCAGTGATGGCCCATAGTACATCAGTGATGATCCATATTACACCAGTGATGATCCATAGTACACCAGGGATGACCCACAGTACATCAGTGATGATCCACAGTACATCAGTGATGGTCCATAGTAAATCAGTGATGGTCCATAGTACACCAGTGATGATCCATAGTTCACCAGTGATGGCCCATAGTACACCAGTGATGATCCATAGTACACCAGAGATGGCCCATAGTATACCAGTGATGTCCCATAGTACATCAGTGATGATCCACAGTACATCAGTGATGATCCATAGTACACCAGGGATGGCCCATAGTACATCAGTGATGGCTCATAGTACATCAGTGATGATCCATAGTACATCAGTGATGATCCATAGTACACCAGTGATGATCCATAGTACATCAGTGATGGCTCATAGTACATCAGTGATGATCCATAATACATCAGTGATGATCCATAGTACACCAGTGATGGCCCATAGTACTTCAGTGATGATCTATAGTACATCAGTGATGATCCACAGTACATCAGTGATGATCCACAGTACATCAGTGATGATCCACGGTACATCAGTGATGATCCATAGTACATCAGTGATGATCCTCAGTACATCAATGATGATCCACAGTACATCAGTGATGATCCACAGTACATCAGTGATGATCCACAGTACATCAGTGATGATCCACAGGACATCAGGGATGGTCCACAGTACATCAGTGATGATCCATTGTAAACCAGTCATGATCCATAGTACATCAGTGATGATCCATAGTACACCAGTGATGGCCCATAGTACACCAGCGATGATCCATAGTACACCAGTGATGGCCCATAGTACTTCAGTGATGATCTATAGTACATCAGTGATGATCCACAGTACATCAGTGATGATCCACAATACATCAGGGATTGTCCACAGTATATCAGTGATGATCCATAGTACATCAGTGATGGCCCACAGTACATCAGTGATGATCCACAGTACATCAGTGATGATCCATAGTACACCAGTGATGGTCCATAGTACACCAGTGATGGTCCTAGTACATCAGTGATGATCCATAGTACATCAGTGATGATCCACAGTACATCAGGGATGGTCCACAGTACATCAGTGATGATCCATAGTACACCAGTGATGGCCCAAAGCACATCAGTGATGGTCCATAGTACACCAGGGATGATCCATAGTAATCCAGTGATGATCCATAGTACACCAGTGATGTAACATAGTACTCCAGTGATGGCCCATAGTACATCAGTGATGATCCACAGTACATCAGTGATGATCTATAGTACATCAGGGCTGGTCCACAGTACATCAGTGATGATCCATAGTACACCAGTGATGATCCATAGTACATCAGTGATGCTCCATAGTACACCTGTGATGGCCCACAGTACACCTGTGATGGCCCACAGTAGATCAGTGATGATCCACAGTACATCAGGGATGATCCACAGTATATCAGGGATGGTCCACAGTATATCAGTGATGAGCCATAGTACATCAGTGATGGTTCATAGTACACCAGTGATGATCCATAGTACACCAGTGATGGCCCATAGTACACCAGTGATGGCCCATAGTACACCAGTGATGATCCATAGTACACCAGTGATGGCCCATAGTACACCAGTGATGTCCCATAGTACATCAGTGATGATCCACAGTACATCAGTGATGATCCATAGTACACCAGGGATGGCCCATAGTACACCAGTGATGGCTCATAGTACATCAGTGATGATCCATAGTACATCAGTGATGATCCATAGTACACCAGTGATGATCCATAGTACATCAGTGATGGCTCATAGTACATCAGTGATGATCCATAGTACACCAGTGATGATCCATAGTACATCAGTGATGGCTCATAGTACATCAGTGATGATCCATAATACATCAGTGATGATTCATAGTACATCAGTGATGATCCATAGTACACCAGTCATGGCCCATAGTACTACAGTGATGATCTATAGTACATCAGTGATGATCCACAGTACATCAGTGATGATCCACAGTACATCAGTGATGATCCAAGGTACATCAGTGATGATCCATAGTACATCAGTGATGATCCTCAGTACATCAGTGATGATCCACAGTACATCAGTGATGATCCACAGTACATCAGTGATGATCCATAGTACACCAGTGATGATCCATAGTACACCAGTGATGGCCCATAGTGCATCAGTGATGAACTATAGTACATCAGTGATGATCCATAGTACATCAGTGATGATCCATAGTATATCAGTGATGATCCACAGTACATCAGGGATGGTCCATAGTACACCAGTGATGATCCACAGTACACCAGCGATGATCCATAGTACACCAGTGATGGTCCATAGTACATCAGTGATGATCTATAGTACATCAGTGATGATCTATAGTACATCAGTGATGATCCATAGTACATCAGTGATGATCCACAGTACATCAGTGATGGTCCACAGTACATCAGGGATGGTCCACAGTACATCGGTGATGATCCATAGTACACCAGTGATGGCCCATAGTAAATCAGTGATGGTCCATAGTACATCAGTGATGATCCATAGTACATCAGTGATGATCCATAGTACACCAGTGATGGCCCATAGTACACCAGTGATGGCCCATAGTACATCAGTGATGATCCACAGTACATCAGTGATGATCCATAGTACATCAGTGATGATCCACAGTACATCAGTGATGATCCACAGTACATCAGGGATGGTCCATAGTACATCAGTGATGATCCATAGTACACCAGTGATGATCCATAGTACACCAGTGATGGCCCATAGTACATCAGTGATGAACTATAGTACATCAGTGATGATCCACAGTACATCAGTGATGATCCACAGTTCATCAGGGATGGTCCATAGTACACCAGTGATGATCCACAGTACACCAGTGATGATCCATAGTACACCAGTGATGGTCCATAGTACACCAGTGATGATCCATAGTACACCAGTGATGGCCCATAGTACATCAGTGATGAACTATAGTACATCAGTGATGATCCACAGTACATCAGTGATGATCCACAGTACATCAGGGATGGTCCATAGTACACCAGTGATGATCCACAGTACACCAGTGATGATCCATAGTACACCAGTGATGGTCCATAGTACATCAGTGATGATCTATAGTACATCAGTGATGGTCCATAGTACATCAGTGATGATCTATAGTACATCAGTGATGATCTATAGTACATCAGTGATGATCCACAATACATCAGTTATGATACACAGTACATCAGTGATGATCCACAGTACATCAGTGATGATCCACAATACTTCAGTGATGATCCACAGTACATCAGTGATGATCCACAGTACATCAGGGATGGTCCACAGTATATCAGTGATGATCCATAGTACATCAGTGATGGTCCATAGTACATCAGTGATGGTCCATAGTACACCAGTGATGATCCATAGTACACCAGTGATGGCCTATAGTACACCAGTGATGGCCCATAGTACATCAGTGATGATCCATAGTACATCAGTGATGATCCACAGTACATCAGTGATGATCCACAGTACATTAGGGATGGTCCATAGTACATCAGTGATGATCCATAGTACACCAGTGATGATCCATAGTACACCAGTGATGGCCCATAGTACATCAGTGATGAACTATAGTACATCAGTGATGATCCACAGTACATCAGGGATGGTCCATAGTACATCAGTGATGATCCATAGTACACCAGTGATGATCCATAGTACACCAGTGATGGCCCATAGTACATCAGTGATGAACTATAGTACATCAGTGATGATCCACAGTACATCAGTGATGATCCATAGTACATCAGTGATGATCCACAGTACATCAGTGATGATCCACAGTACATCAGGGATGGTCCATAGTACATCAGTGATGATCCATAGTACACCAGTGATGATCCATAGTACATCAGTGATGGCTCATAGTACATCAGTGATGATCCATAATACATCAGTGATGATCAATAGTACACCAGTGATGGCCCATAGTACTTCAGTGATGATCTATAGTACATCAGTGATGATCCACAGTACACCAGTGATGATCCATAGTACACCAGTGATGGTCCATAGTACATCAGTGATGATCTATAGTACATCAGTGATGGTCCATAGTACATCAGTGATGAGCTATAGTACATCAGTGATGATCTATAGTACATCAGTGATGATCCATAGTACACCAGTGATGATCCATAGTACACCAGTGATGGCCCATAGTACATCAGTGATGATCCATAGTACACCAGTGATGATCCATAGTACACCAGTGATGGCCCATAGTACATCAGTGATGAACTATAGTACATCAGTGATGATCCACAGTACATCAGTGATGATCCATAGTACATCAGTGATGATCCACAGTACATCAGTGATGATCCACAGTACATCAGGGATGGTCCATAGTACATCAGTGATGATCCATAGTACACCAGTGATGATCCATAGTACACCAGTGATGGCCCACAGTATATCAGTGATTAACTATAGTACATCAGTGATGATCCACAGTACATCAGTGATGATCCACAGTACATCAGGGATGGTCCATAGTACACCAGTGATGATCCACAGTACACCAGCGATGATCCATAGTACACCAGTGATGGTCCATAGTACATCAGTGATGATCTATAGTACATCAGTGATGGTCCATAGTACATCAGTGATGATCTATAGTACATCAATGATGATCTATAGTACATCAGTGATGATCCAGAGTACATCAGTGATGATCCACAGTACATCAGTGATGGTCCACAGTACATCAGGGATGGTCCACAGTACATCGGTGATGATCCATAGTACACCAGTGATGGCCCATAGTACATCAGTGATGGTCCATAGTACATCAGTGATGATCCATAGTACAACAGTGATGATCCATAGTACACCAGTGATGGCCCATAGTACATCAGTGATGATCCATAGTACATCAGTGATGATCCACAGTACATCAGTGATGATCCACAGTACATCAGGGATGGTCCATAGTACATCAGTGATGATCCATAGTACACCAGTGATGATCCATAGTACACCAGTGATGGCCCATAGTACATCAGTGATGAACTATAGTACATCAGTGATGATCCACAGTACATCAGTGATGATCCACAGTACATCAGGGATGGTCCATAGTACACCAGTGATGATCCACAGTACATCAGTTATGATCCACAGTACATTAGTGATGATCCACAGTACATCAGTGATGATCCACAGTACATCAGTGATGATCCACAATACTTCAGTGATGATCCACAGTACATCAGGGATGGTCCACAGTACATCAGTGATGGTCCACAGTATATCAGTGATGATCCATAGTACATCAGTGATGGTCCATAGTACATCAGTGATGGTCCATAGTACACCAGTGATGATCCATAGTACACCAGTGATGGCCCATAGTACACCAGTGATGGCCCATAGTACATCAGTGATGATCCATAGTACATCAGTGATGATCCACAGTACATCAGTGATGATCCACAGTACATCAGGGATGGTCCATAGTACATCAGTGATGATCCATAGTACACCAGTGATGATCCATAGTACACCAGTGATGGCCCATAGTACATCAGTGATGAACTATAGTACATCAGAGATGATCCACAGTACATCAGGGATGGTCCATAGTACATCAGTCATGATCCATAGTACACCAGTGATGATCCATAGTACACCAGTGATGGCCCATAGTACATCAGTGATGAACTATAGTACATCAGTGATGATCCACAGTACATCAGTGATGATCCATAGTACATCAGTGATGATCCACAGTACATCAGGGATGGTCCATAGTACACCAGTGATGGCCCATAGTACATCAGTGATGATCCACAGTACATCAGTGATGATCTATAGTACATCAGTGATGATCCACAGTACACCAGTGATGATTCACAGTACATCAGGGATGGTCCATAGTACATCAGGGATGGTCCATAGTACATCAGTGATGATCCACAGTACATCAGGGATGGTCCACAGTACATCAGTGATGATCCATAGTACATCAGTGATGGCCCATAGTACATCAGTGATGATCCATATTACACCAGTGATGATCCATAGTACACCAGGGATGACCCACAGTACATCAGTGATGATCCACAGTACATCAGTGATGGTCCATAGTAAATCAGTGATGGTCCATAGTACACCAGTGATGATCCATAGTTCACCAGTGATGGCCCATAGTACACCAGTGATGATCCATAGTACACCAGAGATGGCCCATAGTATACCAGTGATGTCCCATAGTACATCAGTGATGATCCACAGTACATCAGTGATGATCCATAGTACACCAGGGATGGCCCATAGTACATCAGTGATGGCTCATAGTACATCAGTGATGATCCATAGTAC
This sequence comes from Rana muscosa, assembly GCA_029206835.1. Lineage (NCBI taxonomy): Eukaryota > Metazoa > Chordata > Amphibia > Anura > Ranidae > Rana > Rana muscosa. The sequence goes on from JARGYO010003608.1 coordinate 29,058, forward strand.
ATCAGTGATGATCCATAGTACACCAGTGATGATCCATAGTACATCAGTGATGGCTCATAGTACATCAGTGATGATCCATAGTACATCAGTGATGATCCATAGTACACCAGTGATGATCCATAGTACATCAGTGATGGCTCATAGTACATCAGTGATGATCCATAATACATCAGTGATGATCAATAGTACACCAGTGATGGCCCATAGTACTTCAGTGATGATCTATAGTACATCAGTGATGATCCACAGTACATCAGTGATGATCCACAGTACATCAGTGATGATCCACGGTACATCAGTGATGATCCATAGTACATCAGTGATGATCCTCAGTACATCAATGATGATCCACAGTACATCAGTGATGATCCACAGTACATCAATGATGATCCACAGTACATCAGTGATGATCCACAGGACATCAGGGATGGTCCACAGTACATCAGTGATGATCCATAGTAAACCAGTCATGATCCATAGTACATCAGTGATGATCCATAGTACACCAGTGATGGCCCATAGTACATCAGTGATGAACTATAGTACATCAGTGATGATCCACAGTACATCAGTGATGATCCACAGTACATCTGGGATGGTCCATAGTACACCAGTGATGATCCACAGTACACCAGTGATGATCCATAGTACACCAGTGATGGTCCATAGTACATCAGTGATGATCTATAGTACATCAGTGATGGTCCATAGTACATCAGTGATGAGCTATAGTACATCAGTGATGATCCATAGTACACCAGTGATGATCCATAGTACACCAGTGATGGCCCATAGTACATCAGTGATGATCCATAGTACACCAGTGATGATCCATAGTACACCAGTGATGGCCCATAGTACATCAGTGATGAACTATAGTACATCAGTGATGATCCACAGTACATCAGTGATGATCCATAGTACATCAGTGATGATCCACAGTACATCAGTGATGATCCACAGTACATCAGGGATGGTCCATAGTACATCAGTGATGATCCATAGTACACCAGTGATGATCCATAGTACACCAGTGATGGCCCACAGTATATCAGTGATTAACTATAGTACATCAGTGATGATCCACAGTACATCAGTGATGATCCACAGTACATCAGGGATGGTCCATAGTACACCAGTGATGATCCACAGTACACCAGCGATGATCCATAGTACACCAGTGATGGTCCATAGTACATCAGTGATGATCTATAGTACATCAATGATGATCTATAGTACATCAGTGATGATCCAGAGTACATCAGTGATGATCCACAGTACATCAGTGATGGTCCACAGTACATCAGGGATGGTCCACAGTACATCGGTGATGATCCATAGTACACCAGTGATGGCCCATAGTACATCAGTGATGGTCCATAGTACATCAGTGATGATCCATAGTACAACAGTGATGATCCATAGTACACCAGTGATGGCCCATAGTACATCAGTGATGATCCATAGTACATCAGTGATGATCCACAGTACATCAGTGATGATCCACAGTACAACAGGGATGGTCCATAGTACATCAGTGATGATCCATAGTACACCAGTGATGATCCATAGTACACCAGTGATGGCCCATAGTACATCAGTGATGAACTATAGTACATCAGTGATGATCCACAGTACATCAGTGATGATCCACAGTACATCAGGGATGGTCCATAGTACACCAGTGATGATCCACAGTACATCAGTTATGATCCACAGTACATTAGTGATGATCCACAGTACATCAGTGATGATCCACAGTACATCAGTGATGATCCACAATACTTCAGTGATGATCCACAGTACATCAGGGATGGTCCACAGTACATCAGTGATGGTCCACAGTATATCAGTGATGATCCATAGTACATCAGTGATGGTCCATAGTACATCAGTGATGGTCCATAGTACATCAGTGATGATCCATAGTACACCAGTGATGATCCATAGTACATCAGTGATGGCTCATAGTACATCAGTGATGATACATAATACATCAATGATGATCCATAGTACACCAGTGATGGCCCATAGTACTTCAGTGATGATCTATAGTACATCAGTGATGATCCACAGTACATCAGTGATGATCCACAGTACATCAGTGATGATCCACGGTACATCAGTGATGATCCATAGTACATCAGTGATGATCCTCAGTACATCAATGATGATCCACAGTACATCAGTGATGATCCACAGTACATCAGTGATGATCCACAGTACATCAGTGATGATCCACAGGACATCAGGGATGGTCCACAGTACATCAGTGATGATCCATAGTAAACCAGTCATGATCCATAGTACATCAGTGATGATCCATAGTACACCAGTGATGGCCCATAGTACATCAGTGATGAACTATAGTACATCAGTGATGATCCACAGTACATCAGTGATGATCCACAGTACATCTGGGATGGTCCATAGTACACCAGTGATGATCCACAGTACACCAGTGATGATCCATAGTACACCAGTGATGGTCCATAGTACATCAGTGATGATCTATAGTACATCAGTGATGGTCCATAGTACATCAGTGATGAGCTATAGTACATCAGTGATGATCTATAGTACATCAGTGATGATCCATAGTACACCAGTGATGATCCATAGTACACCAGTGATGGCCCATAGTACATCAGTGATGATCCATAGTACACCAGTGATGATCCATAGTACACCAGTGATGGCCCATAGTACATCAGTGATGAACTATAGTACATCAGTGATGATCCACAGTACATCAGTGATGATCCATAGTACATCAGTGATGATCCACAGTACATCAGTGATGATCCACAGTACATCAGGGATGGTCCATAGTACATCAGTGATGATCCATAGTACACCAGTGATGATCCATAGTACACCAGTGATGGCCCACAGTATATCAGTGATTAACTATAGTACATCAGTGATGATCCACAGTACATCAGTGATGATCCACAGTACATCAGGGATGGTCCATAGTACACCAGTGATGATCCACAGTACACCAGCGATGATCCATAGTACACCAGTGATGGTCCATAGTACATCAGTGATGATCTATAGTACATCAGTGATGGTCCATAGTACATCAGTGATGATCTATAGTACATCAATGATGATCTATAGTACATCAGTGATGATCCAGAGTACATCAGTGATGATCCACAGTACATCAGTGATGGTCCACAGTACATCAGGGATGGTCCACAGAACATCGGTGATGATCCATAGTACACCAGTGATGGCCCATAGTACATCAGTGATGGTCCATAGTACATCAGTGATGATCCATAGTACAACAGTGATGATCCATAGTACACCAGTGATGGCCCATAGTACATCAGTGATGATCCATAGTACATCAGTGATGATCCACAGTACATCAGTGATGATCCACAGTACATCAGGGATGGTCCATAGTACATCAGTGATGATCCATAGTACACCAGTGATGATCCATAGTACACCAGTGATGGCCCATAGTACATCAGTGATGAACTATAGTACATCAGTGATGATCCACAGTACATCAGTGATGATCCACAGTACATCAGGGATGGTCCATAGTACACCAGTGATGATCCACAGTACATCAGTTATGATCCACAGTACATTAGTGATGATCCACAGTACATCAGTGATGATCCACAGTACATCAGTGATGATCCACAATACTTCAGTGATGATCCACAGTACATCAGGGATGGTCCACAGTACATCAGTGATGGTCCACAGTATATCAGTGATGATCCATAGTACATCAGTGATGGTCCATAGTACATCAGTGATGGTCCATAGTACACCAGTGATGATCCATAGTACACCAGTGATGGCCCATAGTACACCAGTGATGGCCCATAGTACATCAGTGATGATCCATAGTACATCAGTGATGATCCACAGTACATCAGTGATGATCCACAGTACATCAGGGATGGTCCATAGTACATCAGTGATGATCCATAGTACACCAGTGATGATCCATAGTACACCAGTGATGGCCCATAGTACATCAGTGATGAACTATAGTACATCAGAGATGATCCACAGTACATCAGGGATGGTCCATAGTACATCAGTGATGATCCATAGTACATCAGTGATGGCCCATAGTACATCAGTGATGATCCATATTACACCAGTGATGATCCATAGTACACCAGGGATGACCCACAGTACATCAGTGATGATCCACAGTACATCAGTGATGGTCCATAGTAAATCAGTGATGGTCCATAGTACACCAGTGATGATCCATAGTTCACCAGTGATGGCCCATAGTACACCAGAGATGGCCCATAGTATACCAGTGATGTCCCATAGTACATCAGTGATGATCCACAGTACATCAGTGATGATCCATAGTACACCAGGGATGGCCCATAGTACATCAGTGATGGCTCATAGTACATCAGTGATGATCCATAGTACATCAGTGATGATCCATAGTACACCAGTGATGATCCATAGTACATCAGTGATGGCTCATAGTACATCAGTGATGATCCATAATACATCAGTGATGATCCATAGTACACCAGTGATGGCCCATAGTACTTCAGTGATGATCTATAGTACATCAGTGATGATCCACAGTACATCAGTGATGATCCACAGTACATCAGTGATGATCCACGGTACATCAGTGATGATCCATAGTACATCAGTGATGATCCTCAGTACATCAATGATGATCCACAGTACATCAGTGATGATCCACAGTACATCAGTGATGATCCACAGTACATCAGTGATGATCCACAGGACATCAGGGATGGTCCACAGTACATCAGTGATGATCCATTGTAAACCAGTCATGATCCATAGTACATCAGTGATGATCCATAGTACACCAGTGATGGCCCATAGTACACCAGTGATGATCCATAGTACACCAGTGATGGCCCATAGTACTTCAGTGATGATCTATAGTACATCAGTGATGATCCACAGTACATCAGTGATGATCCACAATACATCAGGGATTGTCCACAGTATATCAGTGATGATCCATAGTACATCAGTGATGGCCCACAGTACATCAGTGATGATCCACAGTACATCAGTGATGATCCATAGTACACCAGTGATGGTCCATAGTACACCAGTGATGGTCCATAGTACATCAGTGATGATCCATAGTACATCAGTGATGATCCACAGTACATCAGGGATGGTCCACAGTACATCAGTGATGATCCATAGTACACCAGTGATGGCCCAAAGCACATCAGTGATGGTCCATAGTACACCAGGGATGATCCATAGTAATCCAGTGATGATCCATAGTACACCAGTGATGGCCCATAGTACACCAGTGATGGCCCATAGTACATCAGTGATGATCCACAGTACATCAGTGATGATCTATAGTACATCAGGGCTGGTCCACAGTACATCAGTGATGATCCATAGTACACCAGTGATGATCCATAGTACATCAGTGATGCTCCATAGTACACCTGTGATGGCCCACAGTACACCTGTGATGGCCCACAGTAGATCAGTGATGATCCACAGTACATCAGGGATGATCCACAGTATATCAGGGATGGTCCACAGTATATCAGTGATGAGCCATAGTACATCAGTGATGGTTCATAGTACACCAGTGATGATCCATAGTACACCAGTGATGGCCCATAGTACACCAGTGATGGCCCATAGTACACCAGTGATGATCCATAGTACACCAGTGATGGCCCATAGTACACCAGTGATGTCCCATAGTACATCAGTGATGATCCACAGTACATCAGTGATGATCCATAGTACACCAGGGATGGCCCATAGTACACCAGTGATGGCTCATAGTACATCAGTGATGATCCATAGTACATCAGTGATGATCCATAGTACACCAGTGATGATCCATAGTACATCAGTGATGGCTCATAGTACATCAGTGATGATCCATAGTACACCAGTGATGATCCATAGTACATCAGTGATGGCTCATAGTACATCAGTGATGATCCATAATACATCAGTGATGATTCATAGTACATCAGTGATGATCCATAGTACACCAGTCATGGCCCATAGTACTACAGTGATGATCTATAGTACATCAGTGATGATCCACAGTACATCAGTGATGATCCACAGTACATCAGTGATGATCCAAGGTACATCAGTGATGATCCATAGTACATCAGTGATGATCCTCAGTACATCAGTGATGATCCACAGTACATCAGTGATGATCCACAGTACATCAGTGATGATCCATAGTACACCAGTGATGATCCATAGTACACCAGTGATGGCCCATAGTGCATCAGTGATGAACTATAGTACATCAGTGATGATCCATAGTACATCAGTGATGATCCATAGTATATCAGTGATGATCCACAGTACATCAGGGATGGTCCATAGTACACCAGTGATGATCCACAGTACACCAGCGATGATCCATAGTACACCAGTGATGGTCCATAGTACATCAGTGATGATCTATAGTACATCAGTGATGATCTATAGTACATCAGTGATGATCCATAGTACATCAGTGATGATCCACAGTACATCAGTGATGGTCCACAGTACATCAGGGATGGTCCACAGTACATCGGTGATGATCCATAGTACACCAGTGATGGCCCATAGTAAATCAGTGATGGTCCATAGTACATCAGTGATGATCCATAGTACATCAGTGATGATCCATAGTACACCAGTGATGGCCCATAGTACACCAGTGATGGCCCATAGTACATCAGTGATGATCCACAGTACATCAGTGATGATCCATAGTACATCAGTGATGATCCACAGTACATCAGTGATGATCCACAGTACATCAGGGATGGTCCATAGTACATCAGTGATGATCCATAGTACACCAGTGATGATCCATAGTACACCAGTGATGGCCCATAGTACATCAGTGATGAACTATAGTACATCAGTGATGATCCACAGTACATCAGTGATGATCCACAGTTCATCAGGGATGGTCCATAGTACACCAGTGATGATCCACAGTACACCAGTGATGATCCATAGTACACCAGTGATGGTCCATAGTACACCAGTGATGATCCATAGTACACCAGTGATGGCCCATAGTACATCAGTGATGAACTATAGTACATCAGTGATGATCCACAGTACATCAGTGATGATCCACAGTACATCAGGGATGGTCCATAGTACACCAGTGATGATCCACAGTACACCAGTGATGATCCATAGTACACCAGTGATGGTCCATAGTACATCAGTGATGATCTATAGTACATCAGTGATGGTCCATAGTACATCAGTGATGATCTATAGTACATCAGTGATGATCTATAGTACATCAGTGATGATCCACAATACATCAGTTATGATACACAGTACATCAGTGATGATCCACAGTACATCAGTGATGATCCACAATACTTCAGTGATGATCCACAGTACATCAGTGATGATCCACAGTACATCAGGGATGGTCCACAGTATATCAGTGATGATCCATAGTACATCAGTGATGGTCCATAGTACATCAGTGATGGTCCATAGTACACCAGTGATGATCCATAGTACACCAGTGATGGCCTATAGTACACCAGTGATGGCCCATAGTACATCAGTGATGATCCATAGTACATCAGTGATGATCCACAGTACATCAGTGATGATCCACAGTACATTAGGGATGGTCCATAGTACATCAGTGATGATCCATAGTACACCAGTGATGATCCATAGTACACCAGTGATGGCCCATAGTACATCAGTGATGAACTATAGTACATCAGTGATGATCCACAGTACATCAGGGATGGTCCATAGTACATCAGTGATGATCCATAGTACACCAGTGATGATCCATAGTACACCAGTGATGGCCCATAGTACATCAGTGATGAACTATAGTACATCAGTGATGATCCACAGTACATCAGTGATGATCCATAGTACATCAGTGATGATCCACAGTACATCAGTGATGATCCACAGTACATCAGGGATGGTCCATAGTACATCAGTGATGATCCATAGTACACCAGTGATGATCCATAGTACACCAGTGATGGCCCATAGTACATCAGTGATGAACTATAGTACATCAGTGATGATCCACAGTACATCAGTGATGATCCACAGTACATCTGGGATGGTCCATAGTACACCAGTGATGATCCACAGTACACCAGTGATGATCCATAGTACACCAGTGATGGTCCATAGTACATCAGTGATGATCTATAGTACATCAGTGATGGTCCATAGTACATCAGTGATGAGCTATAGTACATCAGTGATGATCTATAGTACATCAGTGATGATCCATAGTACACCAGTGATGATCCATAGTACACCAGTGATGGCCCATAGTACATCAGTGATGATCCATAGTACACCAGTGATGATCCATAGTACACCAGTGATGGCCCATAGTACATCAGTGATGAACTATAGTACATCAGTGATGATCCACAGTACATCAGTGATGATCCATAGTACATCAGTGATGATCCACAGTACATCAGTGATGATCCACAGTACATCAGGGATGGTCCATAGTACATCAGTGATGATCCATAGTACACCAGTGATGATCCATAGTACACCAGTGATGGCCCACAGTATATCAGTGATTAACTATAGTACATCAGTGATGATCCACAGTACATCAGTGATGATCCACAGTACATCAGGGATGGTCCATAGTACACCAGTGATGATCCACAGTACACCAGCGATGATCCATAGTACACCAGTGATGGTCCATAGTACATCAGTGATGATCTATAGTACATCAGTGATGGTCCATAGTACATCAGTGATGATCTATAGTACATCAATGATGATCTATAGTACATCAGTGATGATCCAGAGTACATCAGTGATGATCCACAGTACATCAGTGATGGTCCACAGTACATCAGGGATGGTCCACAGTACATCGGTGATGATCCATAGTACACCAGTGATGGCCCATAGTACATCAGTGATGGTCCATAGTACATCAGTGATGATCCATAGTACAACAGTGATGATCCATAGTACACCAGTGATGGCCCATAGTACATCAGTGATGATCCATAGTACATCAGTGATGATCCACAGTACATCAGTGATGATCCACAGTACATCAGGGATGGTCCATAGTACATCAGTGATGATCCATAGTACACCAGTGATGATCCATAGTACACCAGTGATGGCCCATAGTACATCAGTGATGAACTATAGTACATCAGTGATGATCCACAGTACATCAGTGATGATCCACAGTACATCAGGGATGGTCCATAGTACACCAGTGATGATCCACAGTACATCAGTTATGATCCACAGTACATTAGTGATGATCCACAGTACATCAGTGATGATCCACAGTACATCAGTGATGATCCACAATACTTCAGTGATGATCCACAGTACATCAGGGATGGTCCACAGTACATCAGTGATGGTCCACAGTATATCAGTGATGATCCATAGTACATCAGTGATGGTCCATAGTACATCAGTGATGGTCCATAGTACACCAGTGATGATCCATAGTACACCAGTGATGGCCCATAGTACACCAGTGATGGCCCATAGTACATCAGTGATGATCCATAGTACATCAGTGATGATCCACAGTACATCAGTGATGATCCATAGTACATCAGGGATGGTCCATAGTACATCAGTGATGATCCATAGTACACCAGTGATGATCCATAGTACACCAGTGATGGCCCATAGTACATCAGTGATGAACTATAGTACATCAGAGATGATCCACAGTACATCAGGGATGGTCCATAGTACATCAGTCATGATCCATAGTACACCAGTGATGATCCATAGTACACCAGTGATGGCCCATAGTACATCAGTGATGAACTATAGTACATCAGTGATGATCCACAGTACATCAGTGATGATCCATAGTACATCAGTGATGATCCACAGTACATCAGGGATGGTCCATAGTACACCAGTGATGGCCCATAGTACATCAGTGATGATCCACAGTACATCAGTGATGATCTATAGTACATCAGTGATGATCCACAGTACACCAGTGATGATTCACAGTACATCAGGGATGGTCCATAGTACATCAGGGATGGTCCATAGTACATCAGTGATGATCCACAGTACATCAGGGATGGTCCACAGTACATCAGTGATGATCCATAGTACATCAGTGATGGCCCATAGTACATCAGTGATGATCCATATTACACCAGTGATGATCCATAGTACACCAGGGATGACCCACAGTACATCAGTGATGATCCACAGTACATCAGTGATGGTCCATAGTAAATCAGTGATGGTCCATAGTACACCAGTGATGATCCATAGTTCACCAGTGATGGCCCATAGTACACCAGTGATGATCCATAGTACACCAGAGATGGCCCATAGTATACCAGTGATGTCCCATAGTACATCAGTGATGATCCACAGTACATCAGTGATGATCCATAGTACACCAGGGATGGCCCATAGTACATCAGTGATGGCTCATAGTACATCAGTGATGATCCATAGTACATCAGTGATGATCCATAGTACACCAGTGATGATCCATAGTACATCAGTGATGGCTCATAGTACATCAGTGATGATCCATAGTACATCAGTGATGATCCATAGTACACCAGTGATGATCCATAGTACATCAGTGATGGCTCATAGTACATCAGTGATGATCCATAATACATCAGTGATGATCAATAGTACACCAGTGATGGCCCATAGTACTTCAGTGATGATCTATAGTACATCAGTGATGATCCACAGTACATCAGTGATGATCCACAGTACATCAGTGATGATCCACGGTACATCAGTGATGATCCATAGTACATCAGTGATGATCCTCAGTACATCAATGATGATCCACAGTACATCAGTGATGATCCACAGTACATCAATGATGATCCACAGTACATCAGTGATGATCCACAGGACATCAGGGATGGTCCACAGTACATCAGTGATGATCCATAGTAAACCAGTCATGATCCATAGTACATCAGTGATGATCCATAGTACACCAGTGATGGCCCATAGTACATCAGTGATGAACTATAGTACATCAGTGATGATCCACAGTACATCAGTGATGATCCACAGTACATCTGGGATGGTCCATAGTACACCAGTGATGATCCACAGTACACCAGTGATGATCCATAGTACACCAGTGATGGTCCATAGTACATCAGTGATGATCTATAGTACATCAGTGATGGTCCATAGTACATCAGTGATGAGCTATAGTACATCAGTGATGATCTATAGTACATCAGTGATGATCCATAGTACACCAGTGATGATCCATAGTACACCAGTGATGGCCCATAGTACATCAGTGATGATCCATAGTACACCAGTGATGATCCATAGTACACCAGTGATGGCCCATAGTACATCAGTGATGAACTATAGTACATCAGTGATGATCCACAGTACATCAGTGATGATCCATAGTACATCAGTGATGATCCACAGTACATCAGTGATGATCCACAGTACATCAGGGATGGTCCATAGTACATCAGTGATGATCCATAGTACACCAGTGATGATCCATAGTACACCAGTGATGGCCCACAGTATATCAGTGATTAACTATAGTACATCAGTGATGATCCACAGTACATCAGTGATGATCCACAGTACATCAGGGATGGTCCATAGTACACCAGTGATGATCCACAGTACACCAGCGATGATCCATAGTACACCAGTGATGGTCCATAGTACATCAGTGATGATCTATAGTACATCAGTGATGGTCCATAGTACATCAGTGATGATCTATAGTACATCAATGATGATCTATAGTACATCAGTGATGATCCAGAGTACATCAGTGATGATCCACAGTACATCAGTGATGGTCCACAGTACATCAGGGATGGTCCACAGTACATCGGTGATGATCCATAGTACACCAGTGATGGCCCATAGTACATCAGTGATGGTCCATAGTACATCAGTGATGATCCATAGTACAACAGTGATGATCCATAGTACACCAGTGATGGCCCATAGTACATCAGTGATGATCCATAGTACATCAGTGATGATCCACAGTACATCAGTGATGATCCACAGTACATCAGGGATGGTCCATAGTACATCAGTGATGATCCATAGTACACCAGTGATGATCCATAGTACACCAGTGATGGCCCATAGTACATCAGTGATGAACTATAGTACATCAGTGATGATCCACAGTACATCAGTGATGATCCACAGTACATCAGGGATGGTCCATAGTACACCAGTGATGATCCACAGTACATCAGTTATGATCCACAGTACATTAGTGATGATCCACAGTACATCAGTGATGATCCACAGTACATCAGTGATGATCCACAATACTTCAGTGATGATCCACAGTACATCAGGGATGGTCCACAGTACATCAGTGATGGTCCACAGTATATCAGTGATGATCCATAGTACATCAGTGATGGTCCATAGTACATCAGTGATGGTCCAAAGTACATCAGTGATGATCCATAGTACACCAGTGATGATCCATAGTACATCAGTGATGGCTCATAGTACATCAGTGATGATCCATAATACATCAATGATGATCCATAGTACACCAGTGATGGCCCATAGTACTTCAGTGATGATCTATAGTACATCAGTGATGATCCACAGTACATCAGTGATGATCCACAGTACATCAGTGATGATCCACGGTACATCAGTGATGATCCATAGTACATCAGTGATGATCCTCAGTACATCAATGATGATCCACAGTACATCAGTGATGATCCACAGTACATCAGTGATGATCCACAGTACATCAGTGATGATCCACAGGACATCAGGGATGGTCCACAGTACATCAGTGATGATCCATAGTAAACCAGTCATGATCCATAGTACATCAGTGATGATCCATAGTACACCAGTGATGGCCCATAGTACATCAGTGATGAACTATAGTACATCAGTGATGATCCACAGTACATCAGTGATGATCCACAGTACATCTGGGATGGTCCATAGTACACCAGTGATGATCCACAGTACACCAGTGATGATCCATAGTACACCAGTGATGGTCCATAGTACATCAGTGATGATCTATAGTACATCAGTGATGGTCCATAGTACATCAGTGATGAGCTATAGTACATCAGTGATGATCTATAGTACATCAGTGATGATCCATAGTACACCAGTGATGATCCATAGTACACCAGTGATGGCCCATAGTACATCAGTGATGATCCATAGTACACCAGTGATGATCCATAGTACACCAGTGATGGCCCATAGTACATCAGTGATGAACTATAGTACATCAGTGATGATCCACAGTACATCAGTGATGATCCATAGTACATCAGTGATGATCCACAGTACATCAGTGATGATCCACAGTACATCAGGGATGGTCCATAGTACATCAGTGATGATCCATAGTACACCAGTGATGATCCATAGTACACCAGTGATGGCCCACAGTATATCAGTGATTAACTATAGTACATCAGTGATGATCCACAGTACATCAGTGATGATCCACAGTACATCAGGGATGGTCCATAGTACACCAGTGATGATCCACAGTACACCAGCGATGATCCATAGTACACCAGTGATGGTCCATAGTACATCAGTGATGATCTATAGTACATCAGTGATGGTCCATAGTACATCAGTGATGATCTATAGTACATCAATGATGATCTATAGTACATCAGTGATGATCCAGAGTACATCAGTGATGATCCACAGTACATCAGTGATGGTCCACAGTACATCAGGGATGGTCCACAGTACATCAGTGATGATCCATAGTACACCAGTGATGGCCCATAGTACATCAGTGATGGTCCATAGTACATCAGTGATGATCCATAGTACAACAGTGATGATCCATAGTACACCAGTGATGGCCCATAGTACATCAGTGATGATCCATAGTACATCAGTGATGATCCACAGTACATCAGTGATGATCCACAGTACATCAGGGATGGTCCATAGTACATCAGTGATGATCCATAGTACACCAGTGATGATCCATAGTACACCAGTGATGGCCCATAGTACATCAGTGATGAACTATAGTACATCAGTGATGATCCACAGTACATCAGTGATGATCCACAGTACATCAGGATGGTCCATAGTACACCAGTGATGATCCACAGTACATCAGTTCTGATCCACAGTACATTAGTGATGATCCACAGTACATCAGTGATGATCCACAGTACATCAGTGATGATCCACAATACTTCAGTGATGATCCACAGTACATCAGGGATGGTCCACAGTAACATCAGTGATGGTCCACAGTATATCAGGATGATCCATAGTACATCAGTGATGGTCCATGAGTACATCAGTGATGGTCCATAGTACACCAGTGATGATCCATAGTACACCAGTGATGGCCCATAGTACACCAGTGATGGCCCATAGTACATCAGTGGATGATCCATAGTACATCAGTGATGATCCACAGTACATCAGTGATGATCCACAGTACATCAGGGATGGTCCATAGTACATCAGTGATGATCCATAGTACACCAGTGATGATCCATAGTACACCAGTGATGGCCCCATAGTACATCAGTGATGAACTATAGTACATCAGAGATGATCCACAGTACATCAGGGATGGTCCATAGTACATCAGTCATGATCCATAGTACACAGTGATGATCCATAGTACACCAGTGATGGCCCATAGTACATCAGTGATGAACTATAGTACATCAGTGATGATCCACAGTACATCAGTGATGATCCATAGTACATCAGTGATGATCCACAGTACATCAGGGATGGTCCATAGTACACCAGTGATGGCCCATAGTACATCAGTGATGATCCACAGTACATCAGTGATGATCTATAGTACATCAGTGATGATCCACAGTACACCAGTGATGATTCACAGTACATCAGGGATGGTCCATAGTACATCAGGGATGGTCCATAGTACATCAGTGATGATCCACAGTACATCAGGGATGGTCCACAGTACATCGAGTGATGATCCATAGTACATCAGTGATGGCCCATAGTACATCAGTGATGATCCATATTAACACCAGTGATGATCCATAGTACACCAGGATGACCCACAGTACATCAGTGATGATCCACAGTACATCAGTGATGGTCCATAGGTAAATCAGCGATGGTCCATAGTACACCCAGTGATTGATCCAAAGTTCACCAGTGATGGCCCATAGTACACCAGTGATCCATAGTACACCAGAGATGGCCCATAGTATAACCAGTGATGTCCCATAGTACATCAGTGATGATCCACAGTACATCAGTGATGATCCATAGTACACCAGGGATGGGCCCATAGTACATCAGTGATGGCTCATAGTACATCAGTGATGATCCATAGTACATCAGTGATGATCCATAGTACACCAGTGATGATCCATAGTACATCAGTGATGGCTCATAGTACATCAGTGATGATCCATAGTACATCAGTGATGATCCATAGTACACCAGTGATGATCATAGTACATCAGTGATGGCTCATAGTAACATCAGTGATGATCCATAATACATCAGTGATGATCCATAGTACACCAGTGATGGCCCATAGTACTTCAGTGATGATCTATAGTACATCAGTGATGATCCACAGTACATCTAGTGATGATCCACAGTACATCAGTGATGATCCATCGGTACATCAGTGATGATCCATAGTACATCAGTGATGATCCTCAGATACATCAATGATGATCCACAGTACATCAGTGATGATCCACAGTACATCAGTGATGATCCACAGTACATCAGTGATGCTCCACAGACATCAGGGATGGTCCACAGTACATCAGTGATGATCCATAGTAAACCAGTCTAGATCCATAGTACATCAGTGATGATCCATAGTACACCAGTGATGGCCCATAGTACATCAGTGATGAACTATAGTACATCAGTGATGATCCACAGTACATCAGTGATGATCCACAGTACATCTGGGATGGTTCCATAGTACACCAGTGATGATCCACAGTACACCAGTGATGATCCATAGTACCACCAGTGATGGTCCATAGTACATCAGTGATGATCTATAGTACATCAGTGATGGTCCATAGTACATCAGTGATGAGCTATAGTACATCAGTGAGATCTATAGTACATCAGTGATGATCCCATAGTACACCAGTGATGATCCATAGTACACCAGTGATGGCCCATAGTACATCAGTGATGATCCATAGTACACCAGTGTATGATCCATAGTACACCAGTGATGGCCCATAGTACATCAGTGATGAACTATAGTACATCAGTGATGATCCACAGTACATCAGTGATGATCCATAGTACATCAGTGATGATCCACAGTACATCAGTGATGATCCACAGTACATCAGGGATGTCCATAGTACATCAGTGATGATCCATAGTACACCAGTGATGATCCATAGTACACCAGTGATGGCCCACACAGTATATCAGTGATTAACTATAGTACATCAGTGATGATCCACAGTACATCAGTGATGATCCACAGTACATCAGGGATGGTCCATAGTACACCAGTGATGATCCACAGTACACCAGCGATGATCCATAGTACACCAGTGATGGTCCATAGTACATCAGTGATGATCTATAGTACATCAGTGATGGTCCATAGTACATCAGTGATGATCTATAGTACATCAATGATGATCTATAGTACATCAGTGATGATCCAGAGTACATCAGTGATGATCCACAGTACATCAGTGATGGTCCACAGTACATCAGGGATGGTCCACAGTACATCGGTGATGATCCATAGTACACCAGTGATGGCCCATAGTACATCAGTGATGGTCCATAGTACATCAGTGATGATCCATAGTACAACAGTGATGATCCATAGTACACCAGTGATGGCCCATAGTACATCAGTGATGATCCATAGTACATCAGTGATGATCCACAGTACATCAGTGATGATCCACAGTACATCAGGGATGGTCCCATAGTACATCAGTGATGATCCATAGTACACCAGTGATTGATCCATAGTAACACCAGTGATGGCCCATAGTACATCAGTGATGAACTATAGTACATCAGTGATTGATCCACAGTACATCAGTGATGATCCACAGTACATCAGGGATGGTCCGTAGTACCACCAGTGATGATCCACAGTACATCAGTGATGATCCACAGTACATAGAGATGATCCACATGTACATCAGTGATGATCCACAGTACATCCTGATGATCCACAATACCTTCAGTGATGATCCACAGTACATCAGGGATGGTCCACAGTACATCAGTGATGGTCCAGAGTATATCAAGTGATGATCCATAGTACATCAGTGATGGTCCATAGTACATCAGTGATGGTCCATAGTACACCAGTGATGATCCATAGTACACCAGTGATGGCCCCATAGTACACCAGTGATGGCCCACAGTATATCAGTGATTAACTATAGTACATCAGTGATGATCCACAGTACATCAGTGATGATCCACAGTACATCAGGGATGGTCCATAGTACACCAGTGATGATCCACAGTACACCAGCGATGATCCATAGTACACCAGTGATGGTCCATAGTACATCAGTGATGATCTATAGTACATCAGTGATGGTCCATAGTACATCAGTGATGATCTATAGTACATCAATGATGATCTATAGTACATCAGTGATGATCCAGAGTACATCAGTGATGATCCAACAGTACATCAGTGATGGTCCACAGTACATCAGGGATGGTCCACAGTACATCGGTGATGATCCATAGTACACCAGTGATGGCCCATAGTACATCAGTGATGGTCCATAGTACATCAGTGATGATCCATAGTACACAGGATGATCCATAGTACACCAGTGATGGCCCATAGTACATCAGTGATGATCCATAGTACATCAGTGATGATCCACAGTACATCAGTGATGATTCCACAGTACATCAGGGATGGTCCATAGTACATCAGTGATGATCCATCCAGTACACCAGTGATGATCCATAGTACACCAGTGATGGCCCATAGTACATCAGTGATGAACTATAGTACATCAGTGATGATCCACAGTAACATAGTGATGATCCACAGTACATCAGGGATGGTCCATAGTACACCAGTGATGATCCACAGTACATCAGTTATGATCCACAGTACATTAGTGATGATCCACAGTACATCAGTGATGGATCCACAGTACATCAGTGATGATCCACTATACTTCAGTGATGATCCACAGTACATCAGGGATGGTCCACAGTACATCAGTGATGGTCCACAGTATATCAGTGATGATCCATAGTACTCAGTGATGGTCCATAGTACATCAGTGATGGTCCATAGTACACCAGTGATGATCCATAGTACCAAAACCCAGTGATGGCCATAGTACACCAGTGATGGCCCATAGTACATCAGTGATGATCCATAGTACATCAGTGATGATCCACAGTACATCAGTGATGATCCACAGTACATCAGGGATGGTCCATAGTACATCAGTGATGATCCATAGTACACCAGTGAAGATCCATAGTACACCAGTGATGGGCCCATAGTGCATCAGTGATGAACAATAGTACATCAGAGATGATCCACAGTACATCAGGGATGGTCCTTAGTACATCAGTCATGATCCATAGTACACCAGTGATGATCCATAGTACACCAGTGATGGCCCATAGTACATCAGTGATGAACTATAGTACATCAGAGATGATCCACAGTACATCAGTGATGATCCATAGTTACATCAGTGATGATCCCACAGTACATCAGGGATGGTCCATAGTACACCAGTGATGGCCCATAGTACATCAGTGATGATCCACAGTACATCAGTGATGATCTATAGTACATCAGTGATGATCCACAGTACACCAGTGATGATTCACAGTACATCAGGGATGGTCCATAGTACATCAGGGATGGTCCATAGTACATCAGTGATGATCCACAGTACATCAGGAATGGTCCACAGTACATCAGTGATGATCCATAGTACATCAGTGATGGCCCATAGTACATCAGTGATGATCCATATACACCAGTGATGATCCATAGTACACCAGGGATGACCCACAGTACATCAGTGATGATCCACAGTACATCAGTGATGGTCCATAGTAAATCAGTGATGGTCCATAGTACACCAGTGATGATCCATAGTTCACCAGTGATGGCCCATAGTACACCAGTGATGATCCATAGTACACCAGAGATGCCCCATAGTATACCAGTGATGTCCCCATAGTACATCAGTGATGATCCACAGTACATCAGTGATGATCCATAGTACACCAGGGATGGCCCATAGTACATCAGTGATGGCTCCATAGTACATCAGTGATGATCCATAGTACTTCAGATATGATCCATAGTACACCAGTGATGATTCATAGTACATCAGTGATGGCTCTTAGTAATCAGTGATGATCCATAGTACATCAGTGATGATCCATAGTACACCAGTGATGATCCATAGTACATCAGTGATGGCTCATAGTACATCAGTGATGATCCATAATACATCAGTGATGATCCATAGTACACCAGTGATGGCCCATAGTACTTCAGTGATGATCTATAGTACATCAGTGATGATCCACAGTACATCAGAGATGATCCACAGTACATCAGTGATGATCCACGGTACATCAGTGATGATCCATAGTACATCAGTGATGATCCTCAGTTCACATC